>JABFAI010000246.1:0-132986 GCA_013266175.1 Fusarium gaditjirri | reverse complement strand
TGCTCTACCTCCTCGGCAGCCGCCAAGACACGCCAATCTCCAGCGATAAAGCATACACCGAAGAGCACCCTTTCTACTCCGACATGTGGACGCTTCAACTTCCCTCCGATGGATATAGTGCTACACGGGCCAAAGACGTTATTCGCGAGACTATTCCTGGTGTTCAGTCAGGGGCGTTTAGTTGGCATGAGCTTGAGATTGCGCCAGCGGAGATGACGCAGGAGGCGGGAAAGGTGCATCCGGGACCGAGGGGGTTCTTTGGGGCTGACGGATGTTTGGATGGGAAGGGGGTTTTGATATGGGGAGGCGTTAATGCGAAGGGGGAGACTGAGGCTGATGGATGGTTATTAAAGATTTCTTAGAGGCCATCATGTTGGTGTATCAAAAGGACGAAGACACGGCAAGCAACAAGGGATATGGGCAGGTTAATCAAAAGATGTAATTTATAACAGGCAATAAAAAGAATCATATTTAAAAACTATAAAAAAAAAATTACTATTTCGGAGGACATCCTCGCATTATCCGACGTTAAATCAACGACCGAGGATCTCCTGTATATCTGTAGCCGAGAGCGAGCATGCCGGGTGTTTTGATATATTGGCGGCGAGTGAGAAATATACCTGGGGATAGGGCCCACTTCATACGGCTTCTGCGCACCTCCATGGAATACACCTTTCTGTTGAGCTTAGAGATGTCGCGATATTTCTGCGGCACCGAAGTCCTAGAGTAAGTGGTGAGAGCAACCCGCATCTTCGCTCCTTCGGCATACACGACATCGTTTATATAGATCCCCAAGAAGCACATCTCAAATCTATTAAACCCACGATGGCATTCCGCAGACAGGGCTCGTCGCAACCTTGTTAGGGCTCTAGCGTGGATCAACAGCGGGCGTAGCGTGGAGCATCTCATCCAAGGTTTCTATTGTCAACGACGCAACATTCGTCTGGTCCAGACAATGGCGGAATGTAGACCGTTTTCGTCACACCCGAGAACGAAGATCAATTGAAACGATATAATAGAGATCCATGGACAGTGGAATTCCAACAAGTGCAGATTGGATCGTCATCAAGAGAGCTTTTAACATCTGGAGCTAGATCACTTTTAGCTTCATGAAATATGTTGCGTCCTGGCCTAAAACCTCTCCGCGGACAGCTCAGATCTTAGATCAGATCATCTTAACTAGCGCCCGCAATGTACCCTCCATAAGGCTATTGTCGGATCCCCTAGACCCTTATTCCAATTACCTCGACAAAAAAGCGCCATATGAGCAAACTGGCTGAGACCACCCAATCGCGCCCCCCTTGCATCAAGCCACATCAATAATAAAAAAGCTTAACACCGTACGAGATGTCTGCTCAAATCCGAATGTCGGAATTGCGATCCGATTTCCTGGGTCTTGCTGGAATGCTGGGTGTCTTCGTCAATAGCATTAGCATTTCGCCATCTCGAGTCTAGAATAGCCGCTTTGGGAATGAACTTATACACGGGGTTTCTATTTATTATGCGTGGCTTGGAGAGAAATCTGTTGGTTCTGCCCTCTTCTGCTCGTTGCGAAAATCATCTCAGTGGTTGTACTTCTCCTGCCTCTTCGCTGACTGGACTGAACTGTCAGGCTGATAAGTTACAGCGTATTTCCCAGAGAGATATCTAGTATGGCGATCAAAGGGGAAGGGCCTTCGGTCATTGGGGCGATGTGGGCTCTGACGGCTGTTGCATTCATCTTTGTCGTGCTGAGGGCATACACGAGAATCTTTGTCGTCAAGTCTTTCGGCATCGACGACCACGTCTACAACCTAGCCTTTGTACGCTGCGCAAAACCATACCGACCTGAAGTCCGCTGACTTGTAGTAGATATTCCTCCTTCTCGACACCATCTTCACAACCGTCGCGGTCGACTACGGCGTAGGTCAAGACATGAGCGATGTCATCCAGAACAACCCCTCCGACCTAGCCCCCGCGCTCATCTTCGAAGCCGTCAGCCAAAGCTTCGCGATAGTAGGAATGAGTTTGGCGAAGTGGTCACTCGGCTTGTTTCTGCTCCGACTCGTGAAACAGCAATGGCACAAGGTTGCTATTTGGGTGTCAATGGCTAGTCTCATGTGCGCTTCCATCACTGTGTGCTTTGTGTACTGGCTGCAGTGCTCTCCGCCGAATTATCTCTGGGACAGGACTATTCCTGGTGGGCGCTGTACGGTGGACACGTCTCCTGCGTCCATGTTGCTCTGCAGTGAGTTCTCAATGTGAGCATACTGAGAACGTGACTAACACCAGCAGTTCTTTGCGTTGTGGTGGACTTTTTCCTCGCTGGCTTCCCTTGGTTGTTTATCTGGGGCTTGCAGATGAAGATGAAAGAGAAGATTATCATTCTGAGCAGTCTTAGCCTCGGCGTCATGTATGACCAACTCTCATCATCTTTATTCAAGTCTGGCTAACGATACTCCAGTGCCGGAGCATTCGGTATCAAGAGAACCCTCGAAGTCCCAAAGCTCAAGAGTCCCAATCACACCAGTACGTCTCCCTTGATGTATGGAGTTCATGACTAAACATCGATCAGAGGCTCCTGTTGGCCTAATCGTCTGGTCCGCCGCCGAGATGACCGTAACAATGATCTGCATCGGCATCCCCGTCTGCAGACCACTTTATAAGAAGTACTTCAGCAAGTGGAGTTCTCGAGGCAGCAGCAAGTATCGGGAGCAGAACTCTGGCGCATCATATCCTCTGCAAACCATTGGTGGAAGTACAATGCATCCTGCGCAGGTACTCAAGAAGGACAGCACGTCTGAAGCCTCGGTGAAAGAGTATGAGAGACGGGGCGTTGGAAGTTCATATGCCAAGAACAAGATCTTTGGGAAGGGGATGACGGGAAGGGGATACGGTGAGAATTTGAGTGAGGAGGAGATCCTGGGGCCTGAGTTTCAAAGGAGTCAACAGCAGGACATTGAGGCACAATATCACTAATATTTGCAGATTTATAATACATACAGAAAATAAACAAAAAGGCAAGGAGTACACAAGCATAGATATAATAGTAGTAATAAATAATTAATGTACAGAATGGTAGACGAAGGACTTTATAATAAAAATACAAAAAGAAACTCCGGTACAGGGAATCGAACCCTGGGCTCCGCGGTACTGATCCCTCAGGTTATGAGAGCGCGAAATGTTAGCCACTACACCATACCGGACGAGACGGCTGTTATTGCTTGAGAGACAGGGTTTCTATCAGGGTACATGCATCTAAGGCAAGCTGGTAATGCTGCATACTGATGGCTTCTGAGAACAGAGCGTTAACAAAATTAAGGGTCCGAATCTCACCTTGCAGTAAGCATTAGCTCCTAGTTATGTTAATTCTAAAAATCTTAAAGAGTTTTCATAGAGCCTATATGCCAGCCAGTCCCCAGTCATGATGCCGCCTAACAAGCCATGAGTTGTACAGGGTACAGACGATAACGAAGGTGGGGCTGACCTCACGACATCGACGCTGCGGTGCAATGCTGGACAGTTACGGTATGGTTTGGCCGCCTTTCGAAGCTCCAAGTGTCTTGCATCGCCGTCTCGTCGTTTAAAACAGTTTACAGTTAGCTTTCGCTTCGTGCTGCTTGAAGCTATGGGAATAAAGAGTGTTACTGACTAGGTGACTTTTCGTTGTTATGTCCAAACGAGCCTAATCCTGATCTAGACCGGGCTCAAGTTTCTGTTTACATGCCAACAAAGCTACTTTATATCACAACACAATTGTTTTTCATGGCGACATTCTCTCCAGAGTCTCAACAAGTTCAAATTATTTAAGAGCGGGTAGATATTATTTCTTTTTAGCCCTGCAAGCCAAGGTAAGTACGGTGCTGGTTCAATTGATCCTCAAAGGCTTCCCTGTAGGGTACACGACGTCATTGATTAGCATCTACACAAGCGTCTTGAGTGGATAGCTGATGGAAATAAATCCGCTGCGGCCCGTGATCCTGGGGAAATCTTGAAACTAATAATTATGTATGACTCGAATTGTTTTCAAGGGAGGACTCATTCCAGCGATATTGTAAGAGTCAGCCTGAAACTCCGCAGCCTGTTTCACTACGCCACTGATCACGATGCTCGGGCCTTTCAATAAAAAATGCCCAGATCAACAGCCATCAGCTGGAGAACAATTGACAGTAAATTCCCCGTAAAAGTCATGCGATAAAAGTTTTCGCACGAGAATGAGCGTCGTAATTGCCCGAGAAATATTCGAGATATTATATAAAAAGGAATAAAATCAGGGACAGAAAAAAGAAAACCCCGGCTTCGAGGCTCGTGTCAGCATTGCCCTTGGGTCAATGCTGAAAATCTCATTTCCCAGGCATACTCATTCCAACAATCGAGATCCTCTCGTTCCTTGAGAAATAGCTAAGAGCCTTGCTTTCTCGAGTCAACAAAACAAATCGTCAAGGATGTCGCTGTCAACTCGATTCGCCCGAGAAACACGGGTCATTCCAAGCAAGACAAAATCCCCCTTGGGCATTGAAACCTAACGCGCAAGCCATCGCATTCACTGGGATACCCTGAGATTTTAAGATTGGCAGGCCAGGTCCACAGACCATCCCATTGGCAGAATCCTTGGAACCCCCTGTAGCAATGGCCAAGTTGGGCACTGTTTGGGTTGTGCCGCGGACGCAGGGATCAAAGGGAGAGAAAAAAAACACAGCCGAACAATATTATATCTAGGGGACTGCGCAGGCAGAGGAATGGAAGGGGTTGTTGTTGCATCTCATACCGTTTGAACGCAGCGGGCGAAGTCTCTAGTCGCTTTTGTGAGAGAAAGCAAACTGTGCAGACCATGGCGCAAAGACTAAGCTTCGCCCAGCTTGAGCAAGCTGCACTTCACATCATCCGTCTCATCGCCGATATTCCAGGCCTGGACAACACCAAACTCGCCGTCATTGGCGACTTGGCTGTCGCAAAGTATCTCTCGCGCCAGAACCGCATAGCCGTACGTCTTCCCTCAATTGCGACCCGTCTTCCGCATCGACTAACACTCACGTCTCAGAGCATCGACCTGGTCATCAGCAAATCCTCCTCCCCCGGCCGCGTCAAGAAGGAAATCGTCGGCCACCCGATCAGCCCGCTCGTCGAAAAGTCCGGCACCGTTCTGTACCGCCACACGAGCGGCTGGGAGATCGAGGTGAAGCTGATCCCCGACTGGCTGAGCCCGTACCTCCCCGCCTCGGCGAAGCGCGTCCGCGACGTCACCAACGAAGCGACCCTCCCGTACACGTCGCTCGAGGACCTCGTCATCTTCAAGATGGACGCCTGTGGCCTGCACGAGAACGACAACAGCAAGCGACGCGACGCCTGCGACGCTGCGGCCCTGCTGGAGCTGGCCTCCGAGCACGGCGCCCTGCGCCTCGACGAGGACAAGACCGAGCGTGCCGAGGAGGCGCTGGGCGACATGGTCGAGTTCTCCGACGAGAAGGACAAGGGCTGGTGGCAGCGCTGCCTGGGCATGGTGAACGACAAGCCTCGCACGCCGCAGGAGATCCTGTCCGATATCGCCGAGCGGCCCCAGACAGCGTCGTCGCGCTCGTCCATGCACTCCTCCATCTCGCGCGCTTCATCCTACGCCAGCACGACATCCACGCACTCGTCTACATCCTCCATCTCGTCGACCGCCACGTGCGACGACAAGTGCCCCAAGTCACCGGCCGAGAAGAACGGACGCCCTCGCAAGATGAGCGTCACCAAGAAGACATCGCGTCATAAGCGCCACACATCCATTGGCGCGTCTACATCCGTCAGCGCTCTCGACGCTCACATGCACCGTCTCGAGCTCGACCGCCCTGCGTCGCCGGGCATTGCTCTCACGAACCGCCTCTAATTTCCTTTTTTTGTTTGTCACAGTATTGGAGTTTTGACCTGTAAGCTTGGCTACTTGTACATCATAGGATACCCTCGATTCTTTGCGGTTAGCGTGTATTTTATTGTGTACGAATTGGCAGGACATGTAATTGTAAAAGTTTGGGACTGGTTTCAAAAGTTTTGGAGTTGCGACGGCAAAATGAATGAGGTTTTCGCTTCATGTACATGTTTGGTGGGTTAATTAGATGTATTTAGACCTTCTTTACTCTAGATTTTCTTTGTCAATTAATTGAATATCTTTTGTTAGTTTTGTCGCTCCCTCTGACTTGTGGTGGTAATGCGACTGTAATGACTTCACCATCTCTTGTTCTGGTGATTACTGCTCATTTCGGAGGACTAAGCACGTGGCTGCATGAATCTTGTTATGGTAACGCATTATGCCAGCATTAAAACGCTTATTGATTCAATATGAATTCAAAATCAACTTATTTTATTCTATTTATTAAATCGTCGCACCTATCCTTGTTCATCTTGTAGCTTATGCTGTGGTCAGTAAGCGGTTGAGGTTGATCAGGCCTGACCCAAATTGCCGAAAACCTGGCGACGCTTGCCACGGACCAGTTGGGTGGCGCGCGAAGATAGAGGCCTCAACGGATAAGCTATGCTGTCATCTAAAACAGATACCAAGACGTCTTGATTCTTCGAGAATTGTGGAGATGTTGAGAAAGCGACAAGTTGACAGAAGCTGGCGAGATAATGGGCCACCGCGATCTTGGGGTTCGTTGTGGTCAAGCGGATAGTTCATAATATGGCCGTAATCATGATCAAAGTGAGCCCAACCCATAAAAAGATCTAGATCGAAAGCGTATCAGATGTTGTCGAGGGAACTTCTGCCTAGACGCCAGATACTGTTGTAGCGGAACAGCGCAATTCTTGCTTGACGGTGACTGGATGATTCATCAGTGTCTCCAAGTCTGGCTGCTGGCGTTCGAAACGGTGGTGCATAAGTTGATACAGCTGAACGCTATTCTCGACGGGTCACGATAACTAGGAGGCCCGTCCCTGCGGACCCGCTACTACATTTCGGAATGAGTCTTTCACCTCTTTCGCCACTTTTAATTTACATGGCGAGCCAACGGATATAGCTTGAACTATAGCTTACATCTACATCGACCGTCTCAGTCGCGAGTAGAAGCTTGACGATAGCATCGTGCCCTTTCTCAGCAGCATACGAGAGCGGTGTCCGACCATCACCATCCTTTGCATTGACATGCCTGGCTTCAAGGCAATGCTGTGCCTAAATGCAAAGAGCTTGATAGCAATTCGCCATTCACCAGATCCTCTTCGAGTTCCAAGGTAACCGCCTCGAGGTAACCCAAGGATGATGATCCCTCAGTGGCAGGCGTCCGGTTCTCAGCATCCATCCAGACTAGACCATGCGTCAGGAAAAATACCAACCAATCGCGCCGTGTCGACGCGCTGCTTCAATTCGGTCGTGCGGGATCCCATAGCGGCGTAAAAAGCCTGCCAGAACTGCCCACGGAGGTTCATCTGGTTGGGTAGCCATCGCCATCCTTTCATCGTCCGCTCCCCAAGCAGGCACTCGAGTCCCTTGATCGAGGTGCCGAATGGGCCGACAGCGGCGTCCTTCCAGTCACAAATGCCCGTGATACTACCCGTCTTTGGGTTGACATGGATGTTGTTTTCGAGGAGGTCTGTATTCGGCACTAACGGCCAGTCCTCCGCGAATAACTCGGGAAGCTGCTTAAGTAGGCGCTTCAACATCGCTAGGAACCGTACCGGCAGACCCTCGTGAAGTTGTTGCAGCTGTGGCTCGTAGCTGGCATACAGCTCGCCGCGGTCAGGAATAGGCATCGAGGGCGGCGTGTTGCGCCATGCCGAAGCGAAGAAGCTGCGTGACGTTCCTCGATGTCAGAGAGGCTAACGTGGGATCATAGGACCTGGTGTGTGATGACCTACCTAGCAAGGTCCTGTATAGTTGTGTTTAGAAGACGGCGGCCATTCGCGCGCAACTGCTCCCGTGAAAGATAAGCGGAGATCCCGTGCACGTTGTCCATTGTATAGGCATGGAGCATGCCCACCATGCCGGCGTTCCAATGGCCTGGTATGAAGCGCCGCCCGTAGGTTCGCTCCACGAAAGCCAGGAACTCGAGGTCTAAGGTGTAGTCAGGGGAGCGAAATTGCACAACAGATCCCGCAACACTATTGACCGGATGGGACGTGCTTCAAAAGCTTGTACCATGCGACATCTCGATGCACTATTCTCTGGAGGAGGTCTGTACAGAAGTCCTGATGTGAGTCTGCCTCGAGAAAAAGCGTCAAATGTTTGGCAGGATTCCTACATCTTTCACGACGAGCGCGTTCCTAATCCAGTAGCCAATGCTGTGAGAAAGGGGAGATCTGATATACTTAGGTTCCATTTATATTCTCTCACCAAGTTGCAAACTTAGTACCAGAGAGGCAGGCGAATTCAAGACTCCGATAATGCAATCCAGAAAGCTCATACGACGGATAATCTGTAGCGAGTGGTTTTCATTGACGAAAGGATAGAGACGCCGGGCGTGAGAGACAGCGGGCGTGGGTGTGCGGATCGTTCACTGAATCAAGGTCTTCATGTAATACGAGATGCTTCAACCAACGCGCTGACCGGGAATGCGCTTCGGGAAGCGGATGGCTTTAGCGGAGAACCGGATCTTTTCTCGCCAATAAATACCAGAGGGAATGCGTACATTAGTATCAGGACCATCTCTGCGGCCTTCATCATCTTCATCGTCCTGGTCAACTTCGCTGTTGTCAAACTCGTCTCCAGAGTGTTCCCTCAGCTCGTCGTAATGCCACCTATCCGGAAACTCACAAATCCCGTCAATATCCAGAAGGTTTTGAACTATGTCTGGCCCAGCCCACTGCGGAAACACTGCACGGAGGTGATTCGCGAACTGGACCGGTTTCTTGTCTGCGATAGGCAGTAAGCAATACGAGAGGGCATCCTGAACTTTCGAGTTACTGCCGAACCAGGTCTTGGAGGCCCTTCAATTGCTCGACGGGTGCTCGCTTAGCGCCAGATGCAAATTCGACAGCGATCACACGGTTGAGATTGTCATTATTATGATCGAAATAATGAAGCCGATGATTTCTCGACACATTCTCCAGCTGATTCGCAAAATCGGGGTATTTCAGCGCGAACTGTCCATACATCTCGAGTCATGAGCTCCGCTATATGAAGGACTGAGTCTGCCTCCAAGCGGCGATAGTACGTAGCAACAACATTGAAGCAGCCAGCTACACTTCGCTAATCCTCGTGATGCAGTGTCGAGAAGGTGATTGTGTTGAAGGACAACGGGAGATGCCTGTTCTCGTCGGCGATGGTACGGCACGTGAAGATGAGGACGAGGTCAATAGGTTAACCCTCAAGCTGAAGGGTGGCGAAAGACTCTGGGGACCCCATGCCTCCTCCAAGGCCATCGGATGATGCTGTTTTGGGTGCCATTTTGTTGAAGCGGGTATTCTCTATGGCTGCCTAAGGGACTTATCGTCTTATCATAGACAATGTTCCGTGTAGCTTTGTTGAGGCTGGAGTTGCTGCATGCCTCATCGACCATGGTATTACACTCTCCGAAGTCTCGGTGAAGCAGTACCATGGGCAAAGAGAGCACATGGTCGATTGATTGGAGGAAATTTTGGATGATTTGATGAAATCGGTGTGGCAGGCCAGAGAGTAAACGGCCGAGGTCGTTAGTAAATTGTTCGCGTAATTGGTGGCGGTTAACTGTATCAACCCTTTGGGGAGCGTTCCACGATGTAGTGAATAATCTATAGGCGTTTAAAGGAGGATCAACTGGAATAAGACTAGACCTATCTTGCTACATCCTCCATTGTGTTCATACGCCACTTACAGGCTTCAAACGAACTCCAGTCATGGGCCAGCCTGAAGTCTAAGTAAGTGGTACCACGAATACGGCTTATCAAGTAGATAAAAAGCGGTTCCTTCTCATCTTCTCGTCCATCGGACCCCAACTGACCGGAAAATTTCAGCAGTGCCAGGGATCCATAGATTCTGCTTGCTAGCGTACTGGTCTCGGTCTTAAGTGCCAGGGACCAAAGGCGAAATTGAACCACGACTTCATAGTTTATTCCAACATAGACCGTGTAGCTACGGTTGCCCTGTATTTCGACTGGGACAATCTGCCCTCCAGCAAGCTGTTGTGCCTTGGCGTTGCACTCCAAGCGGATAGCCGACGTTTGACAGGCTACGGTGAACTATGGACTTCTCTGTCGTCCATAGCGGCAGCGAGTTGTTTTGCAAAATCATGCTGGCAATGCATCGGCTGGGTACCAAGGTGGTCCAGTAAACGCGACAACTCGACTTTGTCTGTTGGCCCGCGATCCAAGATTTTCGTCTTTTGCGCAGCGATGTACGCATACAAGGCTTTCTCGCTTTTTTTCTACAAGAATTCTCTCCATAGAGCCCTCATCGGCCTGTTTTGCCTTTTATAAAGCATCTTTTACCCTATAAGGGCTGGGTGTTCCGGGTTAGGTAAACGATGTTCCGTCATAGGAATTTAATACTACTTTAAATCAAACCAGCATGGCTCTCAACTTGTTTTTCGAACTAACAACCATGCATGTTCTACGTTGGCGCTCCTTGACGCATCCAACACCATCCCCGTTTCTCAATCTAGAACATGATCAGACTTTGCTTAACACGCAGATATAGCCTTTATCATTTCGATTTCCACGATAAGGATCAAGTCATCGTTGGCAAGTTTCCTCAATTTCGGAATTATTATAATAGGCATATTAACCTGGGCCAGCAAGACCTGATAGCAAGGAATCTAAGCCATTTGAATATTATCCTGGTACCAAAATTAGCGATTCAATTAGACATATTTGGTGCAATACGTATCCCAATTCCTACCTTCATAAACGCGATCTGGCCATCGGGTACCATTATGTTTATCGGGAAACCCTAGCTCCCGTACCTCTTGCTAAATTTCTTAAGATCACCGCCTATTCTTTCGAGCCTACTTTAAATCAAGAACGAAAACGACGCATCTGGCTTCTACAAACTATAGCAACGACACTCAAATGACCAGCAAGATTACCACCCAAGTTAAGACAAGAGATCGCTCAATATCTACTTCAGGAGTATGCCATAAGGACAAATAGATTATTACTGAGGAGTCACAAAGCTTTCCAGTCTTCTTTCACCGTCCTGTCTCCTGTCGTCCCGAAGTATATTAGGTACGAAGGTGAAGAATACATTAGCTCTCTAATCAACGTGCCCCAAGAGAAGAAAAGATGGCTAGTACCCACATACGTATACATAGCCGAAGATCACCGTGGGGTAAGAAACCTAATATGGACTAGCTCTGGAGACACTCCGAGTATGAGCTGTAAGCCTAGTGTGTTCTGGAAAAGATTACCGATTCAAAACTCGGAGGGGCTTGTAGAGTTCTCTAATAATATAAGAAGTTACCCTCACCCCCCCTCTTAGAATATATGAGTAGAGGAGAGTAGTTGAATGAAATCATAATCCCGTTGGTCGCCTAACCATGAGATTTTGATTGTCACTGTAAAGGGTTTGTCTGAGTTGCCACGTGTGTATATAGAGTTGTTTATACAATTGGAAGAAGCGATATTAGTTTAGAAACGATTGTTAATTTGATTTAGTAACTCCTATTTGCTGGTAGCTACTCTGTTAGGCGTCGAGGGTAACCAAAGTACAACTGGTTGTATGCAGACGACATCTAATATTAACTTGCTAAAAACATATTTAACAAATAATTGCCTAGTCATTTACTACAATTACTGCTCCGGTAGTCCCTTTAGCCAGCATTTCTAGCATAACATAACTTGGGGCGAGATTTGGTATATCCAGCCATTTCCACACATGGCATCGCCTCCCTTGAAGACATCCTTCCTGTTAATCCAGCGCATATCCAGGGAGCTAGTCTGTGTTTGGGCGGACTCTGATAATTAGATATTCCGGAAATGAACCCTACTCTTCCCCGGTCCACCTTTTCATCGCTTCAGGGACTGTTTCGACAACACATGGCTTTTGTTCGGGATTCCATGTATATTCCAACTTCTTGCGTTGATCTCCAGCTTTGATATTTTGCGCAGGGCATGATAGAAAATCCAAAGCTTTGAACCACCGGAAAGCTCCTTCGTTGGCTAATGAATCTTATATTATATAAAGCCGATCGAGTCCTGTTAAGCTTGGATACGAATGAGACCAACAAAGTATGTTTACCACGACGAGACGCTTGTTCAGGACGAGGTAAGTCGGGTGCCCTGCCAAGAGGAGGTGAGAAATTGGGGGCTTTTTGGACGCCTTTGATGTCTAATGTTTGGCAGGGAATTTAATCGCATTTGCCAAAACATCAACCTCGATTTCAATACGAGGTGACGAGAGTGGAGGTCAGGCCATGGTTGATTGCGCCAAGGCAGAATCTCACTCAGCTTCGTCATCCGCCCTACACAAAGCGAGCCAGTGGTGGGTGGCTGTGCCCTCGCGCAGCAATCTAATCGTGAGCTGCCTTTTTGAGAAGCAAACCAGATAGATAGCAGTTGGATATTTGCTTAATGACTAAAAGCATATCCTCTGGGCGGGTACCTTACAGAAACCTACCAAGTCCAAGACAAAGAGGAAGCTCGGCGTAGCAGGCAGCAGAATTGTGGCTTGATGGCCCAATCGGATTTCGGTGTGAGTTGACTAGTACACATGGCGACCAATCACATACTTAGGCAGAATTGATAGGCAGAGAAGGCAGCCATCAACAACAGACGACGTCAACTGAGGCACAAACAAATAAATACACGGGCTGACTCACAACTGCTGCATATAAAATGTAACGCGACTACGTGCACTTCTCATTTTTCTCTCCTTCACAAAACACTTCTTCCATCATCGTCATCATCACGTATCATCCACGACCACTGTAGGATCAGGACCAAGATCCGGCTAAAGTGCTGCGCCTCACTCTTACTTCACCCTCACTGCGCCATTGCCCGTCTTGTTCACACCACTCCGCTTTCTCACCTGTTATCACTGTCGGCTGTGCTTTGAGCTTTTGCATCATCACCGAGAACAACAAAACATGTCTCTCTTTGGCGGTTCACGAATTGGCAGACGTAGCATCACTCACCCATGCGGCTGCTACATATTCATCCATAACACACCGAGATACCTCCCCCAGGTCCAGGTCAAGGCTCATACCACTATTCTGGCCACAACATCTCGCACCAACCTCACCCAGACCTTTGTCAATCCCACCGGCGAAGCCATTGATGAACTGCGCTATGTATTCCCTCTCTATGATGGCGTCTCCGTCGTCGCTTTCACCTGCACCGTCGGCTCTCGCGTCATCAAAGGCGTAGTCAAGGAACGACAGAAGGCTCAACAAGTCTACAATGAAGCCAAAGCCAGAGGACAGACCGCTGGCCTGTTCAAGCAGTCCCTTGAAGCAGCTGATACTTTCACTACCACTATTGGAAATGTCCCCGCCGGTGAGAAAGTCCAGGTCGACATCACGTACCTGGGAGAGCTCAAGCATGACGCTCAAGTCGATGGTCTTCGTTTCACTATCCCAACACAGATTGTTCCACGATACGGGGAGGCTCAATCACTTCCCTCACCTAATGTCATACAGAAAGAACGGATGTCTATCACCATCGATGCAGAGATGCCTGACGGTTCAGCCATCAAATCTATTCAGTCGCCGTCTCATCCTCTTTCCGTTGAGATTGGAACCACTTCTACCACCAAGTCCCAGGACCCCTCCCTACAGAGAGCCTCTGCTACCCTCCAACAGGGCACTACTCATTTGGAACAAGACTTTGTTGTCCAAGTAGTCGCCACAAAGCTAGGAGAACCATCAGCTATCCTGGAAACTCACCCAACCATCCCGAACCAACGCGCCATCATGACCACGCTTGTCCCCAAGTTTAAACTACCTGCCGAAAAGCCAGAGATTGTTTTCATCTGTGACAGGAGTGGAAGTATGGGTAGTCAGATACCTGGCCTCAAAACCGCTCTCCAGATCTTTCTTAAGTCTCTTCCTGTTGGTGTCAAGTTCAACATTTGCAGTTTCGGCTCTCATTTCAGCTTCCTCTGGGACCGGTCTCAGTCCTACAGCCAAGAGACACTTGATCAGGCTGTTCAGCACGTCGAGACCTTTGACAGCGACTATGGCGGCACTGAGATGTACCAACCTTTTGAAGCCACCTTCCAGAAGCGATACAAAGACATGAACCTTGAAGTCTTCCTACTCACAGACGGTGAGATTTGGAGCCAAGATCGTCTTTTCCAGCTTATCAATAAGGAAGTGGCTGATAGTAAGGGTGCTGCGCGAGTCTTCTCCCTTGGTATTGGAGCAGGTGCCAGTACCTCTCTGATCGAGGGTATTGCCCGAGCTGGCAATGGCTTTGCCCAAACGGTCGCCGATGATGAGAAGATGGACAAGAAGGTAGTTCGCATGCTTCGAGGAGCTTTATTTCCCCACATTTCCGACTACTCTCTTGAGATCAAGTATGAAAAGCCAGATTCTTCAGCCGAAGATGACTTTGAGTTGATTGAGAAGGTCGTCGATGCTTTGAAGATTGAAACTGTCGAGGATGAAGAAAAGGCAAAGGAAGTCGAGGCACCAAAGAAGACTATCTCTTTGTTCGACGCGTCTGTGAACGATGATGACGATACTGAGATGGCTGATGCCCCAAACGTTGACAACAAGTTCAACCATCTGCCTGATATTTCTCTTCCTCGCTATCTCCAGACACCTGGCACCATTCCTCCTCTCTTCCCTTTCCACCGTACCACCGTGTACGTCCTTCTCTCCGATGACACTCCTTCACAGCAACCCAAATCTGTCATCCTTAGAGGCACCTCTAGCCATGGCCCTCTCGAGCTCGAGATCCCCATAACGGTTGCTCCCGAGAAAGACTCTGTCATCCATCGTCTCGCAGCACGAAAGGAAGTCAAGGAACTTGAAGAGGGTCGTGGATGGCTCAACTACGCCAAGGACTCCGACGGCAAGCTTCTGAAGGAGAAGTATGATGGCCGCTTCTCGGACATGGTCGAGCGTGAGGCTGTGCGTCTTGGAGTCAAGTATCAAGTTGGAGGCAAGTGGTGCTCCTTCGTCGCTGTTGAGGGTGACGGAAGCGAGGTTGAGCAAGGAGAAGCCCAAGAGGCTGAACCTGATGAGCCCCAACAACGAATCATGCCGCGACAGATGAGTGCTCGCACTGGTGCAGCGAGCAACAGCGGACCTTTTCTCTCGTTTCTCAGCCGCCGTTCTCGGATATCAACACAGTCAGATACAAGGAGCACTGAAGACTTTGGGACCTCTGATAGGGGAGACCTTTCTTCGGCGGGCCGAGGGGCTGGCCTCTTCGGAAGTTCTGGGTCTTCCAACACTGGTGGACTGTTTGGAAGCTCAAGCGCCCAATCCCACGCTCCCGCCCCATCCTTTGGTGGATCACCCGGCGGTCTTTTTGGAGCCGCTCCAGCGAGGTCATTCGGTACAGCTGAAGGTCTGTTTGGCCGTGTGCCTCCACCTCCGCCTCCACCTCCTTCTGCACCTGCAGCACCAACTATTCAGGCCGCAGCTCTTGCACATCCTGCAGCCGCCGCCGATGAGGATCTTCTCATCGAGTATCGGAAAGACATGGATCAGGCCGCGGCGACGACATATGATGCACTAGAAGCGGAAGAGTCTGATGATGACATGGGCTTTGCATTGATAGATGACGGACCTTCTGCTCCCGCGGCAGCTGCTTCCTCTGCATTCTTTTCCATGCCTGCATCCTCTATTGCTACAGCTCCCAAGAGAAAGTCCATCAGCGACATGGAGCCGCTCCAAGCTTTGACTACCCTTCAAACCTTTGCAGGTAGTTGGTCATGGAGTTCTGATCTCGAGCGTGTTCTCAGCGTGGCCTCCGACCAGGTTTCCAAGTTGGCGATCCCATCTGCAGTCAAGGACCATTCGGCGGAGGACGATATTCTGGCTACAGCTTGTGCCGTCTTGTTCTTCAAGAGCAAGCTGCAGGGAGAAATGGATACTTGGGAGATGTTGGTTGAGAAGGCAGAGGGATGGTTGGAGGAGAATATTGGGGAGGATGGTGTTTCTGAGCTGTTCAGTGTCCTCGAGAAGTTGTTTTAGATAGTTTCTTCATGGCCTTATCTTAGATAATCCATGGAGGTAGTTAGTATGAAATCGTTATATTTTTCTCATATATTCCTGTTTCGTAATGGCTTTCTCTTTCGCCCAGCCGCAGAAAACACAGTTCTAATCAGACTGACAAGTGTTAAAGAAGCCCATCTAGTGAAAAGTGTTATACTGACAGCAAATACGGACCAGTCCAGATCATGAAGACTTTACAATTTGTTCTCCATTTACAAACTTGCCTTTTATTAACGTTTGAAGAGCTTATAAGTACACGTCTTGATGCTTTGTCTTCTTCTTTGTGCAACACGAAGGCCCTTAATATTCTGAACGCCACAGCCTTGCTGATAAACATAAGACTAGATCGCGGGCCACCCTAACGCAGGCAGAAAGCCTCGAGGCACACCAATAACCCCATAGAAAGTCTTCCAGAACTGCGTCCGGAAGTAATCATGCCTTAGCTGGAAGAGCCAGCATGACGACGTCTGGACGCCAAGTACGGTTTCAAGACCCCCAAGCGATGTGCTGAACGGGGCAATTATCGCATCGACCCAATCGACGATACCAGTAATGTGACCAGTTCCCTCATCCACATAGATATTCATCTCTAAGAGATTATCATGGTTAAGTACCAGAGGATAGTCAGACCGAAAAAGTAGCGGGGGCCCTTGGCGTAGCTCATCTAGGCTTGGCTGAAACCGCTCAGGCAAAGCTTGGGATAGTTGGTCAAGGATCCGGGTGTGGGCGACCAACTTGCGAGGCGTATCCGCTACTGTCCTAAGGCTGGCCTGTTTATCCACGCTGATGCGAAGAATCTATTCTTCCGATCAAAGGAGAGCTCGCCAAAATGGGGATACCGCAGTCATTCTTCGTGACAGATTTTTGCCGATGGAAAAAGTTGGTTACCTGATATCTGGACAAGACGTCAATATCCTCCGCGCCCACTGCGCATTGGGAGATATCCATCAGTTACGAGGTGCCACAGAAGCGGCAAGGTTCCGAGGATGTGGTGGGGTGAAAAGGAAGGGCTGATCCCAGGACGAGACAAATGAAAAGCGTTGCACGTCAGGTCCAGTGGAAATCCCGAATGTTGCCTCAGGTATCCTCGATTGTTTGGACCCACATCCTTTTCGAGTCCTTCGCACGACCACTCGGCACCTGCCACAATCCATATTAGAATGCTACTTAGTCATACATTCACATCCCCCAGGTCTGCTAGTGGGCTCAATATGACAACTATGATATCGTCTGATTTCCATTTAAAAATCTCCGCGTTCGTCAACTCCAATGTATGCACAGTGGCCCTTTCACCTGGAAGATTGCCAGAGCGAGCATTCTCCAGCGCAGTGGGATGCGTTCAAGATTCCAATAAAGGTAGGCCATGTCTACGTCTAAAATTTGGTGACTCTTGTACTGACGAGAGCAGCTTCTCAAGCAGTCACATCCAATTCAATCATCAGGACTCCTAGTCTTACCTAATGAGCTGCTGCTTGAAATCCTGGCGCACGTTGATTCAGTCGGTCAATTGTTCCTAGCACTCACGTGCAAGCGGCTGCTCGTTGTCTCCTCGATGACAATCACAATGATCCCTTCAGCGCCCAAGCGCCGCGCGTATCATCTAGATTGTTCTGCAATGCTCGCCCTCTTACACGTTGTACAGCCACGGGACGCTCGAGGGCGATCCAAAAAGTCTTGGGCGCCATGTTGCGTCTGCTATCGATATCGACCCAAAAGGAAAGGCTACTGGAAAGGTGTGCAAAACCGTTACCCGAAAGAGATGGCTTGCGGGATTCTGGCCGGCCACGACTCGATTGTTCAGTCGTGGAGCGAAAGGGGTTCGTCCTCATATCAATGTCCAAGTTGCTGGTGTGAAGAACGCGTGACCAAGTACGGGCATTTGGCGAAGGAGGAGAATATAGGTTAGGAAAACATGGTTCCGAGCGTAGCGCTCATTGTAGCGATGGAGAGGCAATCGGCAAGATAAGGGAAGCTTAGAAGAGAGGAGCAGCTTTGAAGGAAAAGAGACCGAGAAGCGAATAGTCTGCTCCTAATTCTTGTCGCATAGAATATTAGGCACGAGCAGTCCTTAGGGAGGGGAGAACGGCGCAGTCTACGAGCTGTGCATATAATGTCAGTGATATTAACCCGAGGGAGTTTTGCGCAAGTGTCCGTGATTAAAGATTAACTTCTGATGCCGGGAAAATATTAATCCCCTATCATCTAGAAAGTTACAACAGACATGAACGCGTCTGTCGCGTCCAGGCTCCCCGAGCTCTCCACCCTTCATTTCCACCTGCTTCAAAGCAAGACAACCCAACCTAGGCTCGCCACACTCGACTCAAGTCTCCTTTTTTATACCTACGTATCACCATTACAATGGAACTTTCGAAGTTATGCCGCAGAAATATCGGTCGTCTACTAAGCGCAGGCTATCTCGAGGCAAAAGTGACGACTGGCACTACTGATGATTTAGACTACGGAGTCAGCATTTAGCATTCCTATGTCCTCGAAACTAGTAAACGGAATATGCATTAAGGATTTCGGCAACTGGCATGCAATCATCTTGACGAAACACCTGTTGGTTAGTACCGTGAGAGTAAAGCCAGTCCGTATCTTTTCCCTTTTAACAGAAGCCTTTAAGTGGATGTCGAGAGAAAGCACTAGCGATCTGAAAGGCGTAGTCGAGAAATTGAAGCATAGCTAGCTTTATTGACTGTTGGAAACATTTCACGGTTTATGGCAAATATGATTGAAATCTCAGATATGGAGTTGCTCCGTCCGGGACGCCCCACGACCGGTAAGATGTGGGACATCGGTGTGGGTCTGCCAAAGGGTGGATGCTGCGATTGCCTTGGCCACGTTCCTCCGGTTTCTTATCCCTGTTTGGCTCCTTCTGTAAATCCCTTCTCCTGGGCCTTCTTTATGGTGGTTAACCCGGAAAACGCTGAGAGTAATAGCTTTGTACAGCTATTGGCTCTGGTTGACGTTTTATGGGCATGTAAGAAGTAGTTAAGACAATGTAGAGCTGCGCGGTTTTACCAGTCAATAATCATTATAAGATAGGTACGGCATAGGGACTCCGACGTGGCCTCAACTCCTGTGACCTAAGAGTCATAAGCAATCGCTTGCATATTCCGACCATATGACTGACGGCGCCAAATGTTAGAGACTATCTAAGTAAACATTATAGATAATATTTAAAGAGAAATCGGTATTGAGATAGTATAGCTTAGGGACCTACATTACCTATTGGCTATATGGTTTATTTAACTTTGCTATGTATTAAGTCCTTAATAATTATCTGAAAGAACAGTTTACGGGTCCGGATCGTCTATGATACGGTACTGTGTGATAAAGATATTACTTGGCTTTATCCAGTCTAGCCTATCTTTCTTTATCTGTACTATGGACTGCTATATATCCCGCCTACTTCTCGGGCTATCCTAGGCGAAAGGAGCCCAGTATACAAATCTGCCATTCTTAAATTCGTATCCTCGTTTATTTATATCTTGGGCCTACTCCATATCATTAAACCCTTTAAGTTCGAGGTTTTCTTCTCCCCATTGTTCTAATAGGTTAGTGCCGTCGATAACGTCATAAAGTTACGTTTTATTACGAGTATCCAAGTAACTTTGAATAAAGACGTTTAGCTTAGGATAAGGTAACCCCTTAAGGCTACGTATAATATTCGAAGGCTTGTAAGCTATATGGATATCTTATACAGGTATAAGGATAAAGTAGAAGTTGGTACCTTTACCTTTAAAATGATGATAGGTATGTAAAAGGGAGGTGCTTGGATAGGGCTAAGGTTCCACTAAATCGTAGTAGGCTGAGTGTGGTTCTGATTATAATAGCTGTGTAGCTTTATTAATAAGTTCTGTCGGAATATAGATTTCCTAGTCCTGATAAACTGGCGTGAAGGAGTCAGTAAGCCTATTGGTTGGCTATGTATAGATGAGAAATTGAGGGATATATACTGGATGTACCCTAGCAGCGCCATAGAATATAAGCGTAGATATCCCCACGAGGTAACATGGGATATCAGATGCCTCAAGAATTCGAGTGACTGTAAGAGTATTATCAGTACTACGACCACTATTGGAAGCTGGCTTTTCATTTGGTGACTCTGATGCCACCTTAAAGGGAGGTGGAGGAGGTAATGTTTTACCACTTGTTGGAAATATGATCTCGATCTAGCGATAACCTGAAGTTTTGATTAGAATGAGGTATTAATTAAAGGTTATTACTGTGCCTCGAAGCGGGCCGAGAAAATCAACCTTACCATATTTGGCGGTCAACTTAAGCAGGATCTTATCAGAAGCAAGCTCATGAACGGTTGAGATCAGTGGCTCGTCAACACCCCATGGACGGAACGCCGTGAGTCCAGCGCCCGGCGTAATCTGGATGCGCTAGATAATTAGGTAGGTACTTAGTTAGTTTCCGTCACAGCGGGCGCTGCGAGTCTGGGGCCTGCCTCAGCGACTCAGCCGTACAGGGGAAGTCGGGGTGCTGGCACTCCCCCCCTGCCCCCAGTAGCGCAAGCTTTAGTGGAAGGCTTCAGAGCCGCCTGCCGTACCATAGCGCGCTCGGGCTGCTCTCGCTCCAGCAGCAAAAATGAACAAACCTTCATCCTCGTCGTGTAATCTCCAGCCTCGAGAGGCTTGCTTCTCGATCATACGATAACACGGCAATTTGAACCCCTCGGAATCACTCAACACTCCGAATTGCTGACAAATTAACGCAGTTGAGGTTGCGTTGAATGGCCTTATAGGCTTGTACCTTTTGGTGATGGATTGGCTGCGAAGGTACTTGTGTGTCAAAAGCATCGGAAATTTATAAGTAAGTCGCCATCGAGCACTCTCTGTCCCTTCCTTCATTCAACCATTCAACCATCCATTCACTCATTCTTTCAACTGTCTCTAAACTTGTTCTTCTCAACACTGCAGACGAGTCGGAACATCGCATCACAAGGCGTCTCTTCGCCTTTCTTTTTTCATCTTGAAACATCCACTCATTCACATTCTTTTCTCTTACCATCATCTCACCACCTCCTCTTCTTACTCGTCAACAAGGGTCGACAGTGCCTGACAGCTCGTCGGTTGTCAAACCGATGAGCTGTCAGGCAAGCACTGTTGCACCTCATTCTCGTCACTCTCTGTCTCGCAACGCTTTCAGTCACTCCGCATGGGGCGTCGCCAGGCTCGGCGCAAGAAGCGCAGGGCCGAGAGGGAGCAATGCATCCCGAGGCTTGATACTCTGATCATCGATCAAGCCAACTTCGACGGCTCGTGGCGGCGCACACAGGCCTTCATGTCACATGAGCGACAAGGCCGAAATGGTGGCTCTGCCGATATCGTCTGCGGTTGCGATCCATCACCGAGAACTATATGGCGAACCTGTCTGAATTATTACCTCGAGATGAATCCAGCCAGGCCTCTCGTCCCAACAGACAACCCTGATGATCACAATCGACCGAGCCGCAAAAGCAACAAGAAGTCGTCGCAAACTCCACAACTTGACCAACCAGCACCTGTCGAATACGGCCGTGTCTTCTTTTTTGTTCATCGCTCTCTTCCTAGAGACCTTTGGCACGTGGAATATCACGATGGTCCCAATCAAGATATGGCGGCCACGCTTTTTCTTCAGACCCAGCAAGGTCAGATTGCCATCCACTCTGTCTACAACGTGAACCAGCCGGCGAAGTATGGCCGACCAAAGAGGCATATCGATGTCGAACGCCTGGTTGCAGACACAACGTCCCATGGACTCAACATCGTGGTCGGGGACTTCAATCTTCATCGTTACTTATGGGGAGGGCGTTTATTCAAATGGAGCAATCATACTCCAGCTGCCAAGACCCTTGAGGATGAGATGATTACGAAAGCAAAGATGGCACTCTTGACAAAGCAGGGCACTATTACTTGCACCAGGGGTATTGGCGACGACCATTCCACAGCTTCGTGCATCGACCTCACCTTCGTCAGTAGCTCCTTGCATCCCAAGGTCAAGGATTGGGGAGTCTTTCAAGACAATCCATGGAAGCTGAGCGATTACCGTCCAATAAGGATAGTCCTGGATATGAGCTGTGTCCGAGATGACAGTAGAGTCCTGATCCGGAACCGTCTTAACAGGCACGCTTTCCTCGAAGCCGTCGAAATGGGTCTTCACTGCCTCAATGATATGGCACTGGACTCCCGTCAAGACTTGGATGCCTTTGGATCAACACTGATTCAGATTATCTACGAGTCGATACAGAGTCATGTCGATAGCCGTCTCACGAATCCCCCACCGCGAAAACAGCTGTTAGATCGTCGCATGCGGAACATTCTTTCGACCGAGTGCCTCTCGACTCCCGCCGCCCAGACATTCAACTGGATGACCACGCCAAACATCTGCACCACAAGGCCTCAAAAGCTTATAGCGAAAGCATCGGGGGCAAGGCACTCTGGGTGGCGACTTTGATTGGCAAAGCGTAATGCCAGCCTCGAAATGTCATCAATATGCCCGCACTTGTCCATGAAGACACTACGTTTGCTTCAAAGAAAAGCAGAATTGTATCCGCAATTTCACATAGACAGAGACGAGCGAGCCCGATCCTCCGGAACTTCCCTTCCCAGATCTCCACCCTAACCGGGAGGAGTTCGAAATGGATCTGGTCTTGACGAAGCTCATGATCACCACCATGATCCAGAAGCTCCCGTCAAAGAAGGCTTGCGGTGAAGACGAGATCCCAAACGAGGCCCTCAAGTTGTGTCGCAAATTGGTAGCACCTTACATCGCTGAGCTTTTTAACACATGCATCAGGCTTAGCTACCATGTGACAGCCTTCAGGAAAGCCATCACGGTGATGCTGGCCAAGGCTGGTAAGTCTGCCTATAACCATCCAAAGAGCTGGCGCCCAATAGCACTGCTATCGTGTCTTGGCAAGCTTTTTGAGCGGTTCCTTGCCCAACGCCTGAAGAAGCTTGCATTGGATCACAAGCTTCTTCCTGAGGCGCAATATGGCGCTCCTGGCAGGTTGACAACGGACGCTCTCAAAGCCATGTTAGCTGTCGTTCGCAAAGCCTGGGCTTGGAAATCAAAAGGCGGCATATCTCAATTGTACGTCTCGATGGTTGTACTTGATATATCTGGAGCATGCAATTGTGTTGATCTCGCAGCTTACCACTCCAGACTCTTGCCGACCACGGCGTCGCTACATGATTCCTCCGCATTATTCACTTGTTTCTCTCCGACCCCGCCACCGTTCTCAAACTGCCCCAGAGCGTCTTAGACCCGTTCTTCGTCAACATTGGCATCCCCCAAGGATCCCCGCTGTCCCCCTTGCTTTTCTTATTCTTCACGGCACCATTGCTTATAATGCTTGCCGACGAAATCAAGAAGCTGAAGCAGCAAAACGTTGAGGTTCACATCTTTTCGTATGTGGACGACACATATCTCATGGCTGTCTCCCCCTCATACAAGGAGAACTGTTCTATCTTGAAAGTATTCCACGATCTCATCGTGGAGTGGGTCAAAGGGGCTCATCTTTACTTCTCTCCGGAGAAGTCCCTGGTGATGCACTTTCAACGCCCAGTGAGCTCGGATAAGCAGAAGAGCGACCGACGGAAACACGAGCACTTCGGGTCAAACAACAATCCAAAGGCTGAACCCCCGTACACACTACTGCCCGACCTCGATGAGATCAGAAACAACCCGAACTGCTTCCAGCATGAGAAGCTTCTGGTTCTGGGGCTTATGTTGGATCCCAAGCTGTCCTTTGAACACCATTTGACCCTTATCGAGGAAAAGGTTGAGACATCGTTGAGATATCAAAGACGGATATCTGGGGCCAATTGGGGGATGACACTCCAGAATACTAGGAAGTATTACATCTGCAATATTCGATCTGTCATTTCTTATGCTTGCGCAGCATGGTTTGTCTGGTGTGTGGAGAAGCAGGGTCTTCACTACTCATTACCAGTTGGCCAGATAGCGCGACTCCAGAAACTCCAGTACAAGTGCATCTTGCTGTTGTCCGGTGCGATACATGGCGCCCCACGTCTTGCCCTGCAGAAGGAGTGTCATATTGACAGCATCGAATCCTTCCTCTACCGTATGTCGATGTCTTGTCGCGCCAAGTCTTTGAAGGCGCGCCCTCACGACTTCTGGTTCAACAAGCAACCGGAACACCACGAGGATAGAAGATTCCATGGCAATTTTGACAAGTACGAAGATAACGCCTTCGAAGTCCTCGATCGCAAGGCGCGTGGTTTGGTCGAGGAAGCCGGAAAGCGATTTCAGATTACTTGGAAGTGCCTCTCGGAAACGATAGTTCTTGAAGCATGGAGGAACCCGGTCAACCGCAACAAGGCTATCAGACAACAAGCAATTCGACAGGCGGATGAGGCAAGTACAGCAATCTGGAAAGCCCACCTCCGCAGTCCACTACCTACCAACCTCTTGCGCTCAAGGGGGAATGGGCTGGTGGGAGTTTGGCTTACTATCAGGGCATGACGCGCCCTGAGTCTACACTCGGGATGCAATTACGGACCGAGTGCGTTGGACTCAATTGGTACTTGGACAAGTGCCATGTGCTGAGGGATGTCAAGCTTCCTGGTTCTAACGCGGTCGTCAGGGTACGAGTTGAAGCTTTTTGCATCTGCGGGCACCCTAGCCAGACGGTTTATCACATGTTCATGGAAATGTCCTGATCTTCATGATGCTAGATTACTGTTGATTCGGAAGGTCAAGCATTTCCGATGGGAGACGATTCTGACGACAGACTTGAGGATTGCTGTTCACTGGGCCATGATGTACTTCAGGTTTGAACAGTTCTCGATAGCTCGACTAGACTCTATGTTCTATGTCGGTTAAGGAGGCCCTTGAGCCCCCGCATACGGGCCTTGGAACATGATGAGGTTGCCGGACCAGGTTCACTAATAACCCAACCCTTGCATTACTTATAGCCCTTTGTTGGTTTATGCCTTCTTTATCCATTCCATTTCCCATCTTTAGGGTTCCTCATTTTGGTCTTTTATTCGACTATGAGGCCCCTGTTTATATTGATGGTGCACAAATGATTAAGCTGTGAGTATCTCCCAACATTCCCACCATTGCCATTCTGATTAACCGTTGCTCACGCTATTCACCAGGATTTACCGAATCGGTTACGTGCTGTGTCCCGTGATCCGTTCGCCTCGCTGCCGACGCCGACGCTGACGCTGACGCATAAGTCCTCCTTCAACCTTACTCTCATCCCGGCCCATCATGCTTACTTGGCCAGTCACGACTTCGTCTTTGACTTTAGACAACTAAACTCACACAAAATAAGTCTCACCCTTCTGCCTGTTCACGTCGCTGACCAATGCTAGACTTCATACAATTTTTCTCCCAGTATGTACACTGCTCCGTCATCACCTTCTCCTCTTCCGCCTTTGCCTCTGCCTCACTCCGGCAAGCCCGTTTTCCTTGACTCTGACACGTCTCAGCAGAACCCCGCGATTATCCCTCTTCCATACGTACGTTCGACCTCCTTCCTTGTCTCCTCCTCCGTTGACCATCCTTGGATAGCAGACATCGCGGTACGCCGTCCCCCTCATCTGTAAGCCCGCACCTGCCCTTCATTTCTTCCGAGTTGCCACTGACCTTGCTGTCTTCAGCAGTCACGCTCTCGTGGTCCAAGACCATGACTGGCCTGGCCTGTATGGTGCTCTGTCATAGATGAAGCCCGGCTCTGATATTTGTTTCTATACTAACTTAACCTTCCTCTATAGTTGCGGTTATGTTCGCCCAGCTTGACGCCAAGTTTCCGAGATTCAGGTCTATGTTCGAATCAGAATTGGCAAATCACGACATTTGCAACCCCGTAAGGGACCGGCCCCGCTCGAGGAAAGAGCTTATCGATAGGATACGACCTCCCCTCTGCCACTGGGTAGAATTCTTTTTCAGATTAAAGGTCGACATGGCCGATGTCTATGGTCCTTCTGCCTACCTCGGTTTCGCTGACATTCATAGTCAAGACTTCTTGGACCCATATTTTGACTCGCCAGGTGACTCACATGAAAAATGGAAAAAGAAATCCGGGGATATCCGGGATGCGCTGTCTTGCTGTTTGCGTCTCATCGCTAAAGAGGCGCCGACGGAATTTAAGAATCAGGTATACAAGACCTTGCCCCACTGGATTGGCAAATACCGTCCGCAAGAGTTTCTCGGGCTCAAATTCAACCTTTGGGACATTCCTTCAGAGGAGGATGTTGCCCATACATTGGCTCTGTTGAATATTCACGAATTTGTGTGGAAACTGCCTGAAATTTGGAAATATCCCCAAGAGTTCTACGAGGAACTTGGCGATTATCCCCGTAAGCCACGTCCAGAGAACGCCGAGCGATGGCAATACGCTGCCGAATATGATAACCCCATGAGATTGGTCAATCATTTCGATTATCGTTATCGAGAGAAAATAAGATTCTCTGCTACCGCTACCGCAATTCGTTTCTTCAACAGGCTGCCGGCTGAGCGGCGAAGCCAGATCCGCAGGATCACTTTGCATGAAGACTCCCCATCAGTCAGCATGCCTTCACTTCATGCCCAGGGCCTGGTCCCTTTGTTTAAAGAGAATCCCTTACTTCGAGTGGAGCGCCGTGTCAGTGTTTTTGGGTGTATCGACAACTTCGCGGGACCGAGCAAAGACTGGATGACTCGGGATAAACCTAGAAGTCTTTACGGGCCCGACTTTCTCTCTGCTCTACAATCTTGGCTCATTGACGCTCTTGCTGTGCGGGATTTGGATGTTCCCGCAGGTTCTTTTAGCTTTACTCTCGAGGGCGGAACCCATGGCGAACTTTGTAGCGATGTTTTCCAGAGGTGCGTTCTCATGGGCCTTGCTGAAGGCGAGGCATACCATAAATGCCATGAACTAGGTCTTTTCACATCTATAATAGATGTGATTGCTGGCGAGGCGGATCGCCTTCCTCTTGATCCGAGATACAAGGACGCTATTGGGCACTTGGTGAACCAGACATCAATCTTGCGATCTGATTTCAACCCTGGAGTTCCGGTAGACCCTGAGACATTGGTCGAGGAAAGTAAAGGATATGATGATCTGGAAGACCTTGTTGAGAGATGGGGATTTGGAGCGACATCCTTTGGCTGCGAAATTCCCACTGATCTATACTACGACATCATGCTACCCCGTCAGTTTGAATTTCAGACCAGGGAGCAGTATATCGAGTCACAGGGAGGAAAGGTCAAGGAACGAAATTCGTACACAAATTAGGCCATAGACAAAATGTGAGGGGTTCGGAACGAAGATAAATAGCTTCAATGAGATAGTTTGAATAATACAGGATTGAATTGGTCTGACTTGATACCAAGCAAAGGATTGGGGACAAACTTGGTGTTGCAAAGTCGAAGCTCATGCAACGAGATTAATCTGGACTCGCAAAGGTGTCTACTAAATAGAGAGCATTCGAACAGCACCTTCCTCAGACAGACAGATTTGCTTTTAGTATTTCTCAGGATATACTTTGTCTCCAGACACATCAGTCACGGTTCCATTCAACCTTATGCCGTCGGTACTCACTTGGTCGATATGGCCAACGCCGAGGCCTCTCTTCCTGCCGTACTGACATGTTAGTCACTGTTTTCTCGTGACGAACAGCGATACAGCAGCCTTTCATCTGATAGGGCAGTAGATTGAGTGACCTGAAAAGACCAGCGCCCTAACGCGTGCCCTCTCGCAGCATGCGCGGTGGGCACTGGTCAAGTACTTGAGAATATGCAAGCATGCCAGCGTCCTCACGCCATTAGTCTCATAGGCACTAGACTCAGACTCCCTAGTGGCAGTTCCAGGTACTCATACTTCAGTCCGGGTCGCACAATACATTAGATTTATCAAGGGTGGCCTTGACAAACCCGAGTAACCCTTCTCGTAGACAGTCGGTACTCCATTGGTACACATACGGCGCCAAGTCTAGCTGTGACTTCATTGCGCTCAACGGAGTCACGCAGAGTTCTAGCTTGAAGCATATCGTAACCTCAACAATTGTTCACATATTGAGAAGCGATAAATGACCCAAGAGACATGTACCCAGTAGAAAGAAATGTGGAGAACTCCGATTTTTACAAGACTCCTTTAGGAGCTATCTCATGATGACGAAGAAATGTACGAATCAGCTGAGTCGATCAAGAGTCTATATATCCCACTGAGTTCCATTAAAAGTATTGGCCTCTCCGAAAACCTTGTGGTCCTCGAAATTAGCCTATGACCTACAGAGACGAATGCAGCTTCAAAGACAATGCAGTTGCCTTTACTATATGGTGTTGCTTCATTGAACTAGGCGGTCGGGATCACTCGGATATAACAGAAGGCCATTGGATAGCTCATCAAGAAGGCGAAGCTACGCTTGAGGCTGGAAATAGCGAGATCACAGAGAGATATATTTACTGGATGTCCATAACAAGGTCGGTCAGATAACCCCTTTCAATGGTGCCTATTGGCACGCGTGACTGTTTATCTTGTGCAGTAAGAAATATTGGATGAGTATCCCTTGTAAACTTGGCTTTCTACCTTGATCTTCTTACTATCCAAAGCCTCTTACAAGGAATCTTGCAGGGCCTAATGTTCTGCTATGCGTAGACCAACTGGAGACCCGTTCCCATGGTACCTGACTTATCTCCTCTCAAACCGCCTACGATATCTGGATCTCAGATACTCGCTGCCTCAGTACAATAATGCGCTAGTAGCAAGGATGTACATGACTGGGTTGGCGTTGTAGAGCATCAAGGACAGTGTCGGCGAAAAAGGCTTCTCCAGTCCAACGCCTTTGGCTGGGGCGCCCTCGACTAAGATAGCAAAAGAATAAGGTCGGTCGATTTTACTGAGTATATATTAGTGAGGGATTCAGCAACTGGAGTTCAGGAAGTGGAATGCAGACGTGAGTCGTGTCATTTCCTTGGGAATACTGAGATATCCTCACGGAAGTCATTGATCATCACATGGGGCGAGTCTTAATAGCGTCGGTAGAGAAACAATGTCTAACTCTTAGAGGTGTACGATTGACTGCGTTCAGGGTCGCTGATATCTCCTTGTCGTCATCAAGTACAAGAGTTGCTGCACTGACCTTCGATAAGAACATCTGCCAGTGACTACAACAACAAAGGCCTTCCAAAGAATATTCAATGACTTTTTCTCTGCTTGCAAATTTTCCTTTTCCCCTCAGGCTTGAGGTTTATTGCCGCGAGACCTGACGCGGTGGGACTCTTTACCACAGGACCTAGAAGCTCATGTGTACGGAGAGACACTTGTGTCTGAGAACCAACTGCATGTCGTGCGTTTCGAAAAGAGCCCACTTACTTGACATCGCATC
This sequence comes from Fusarium gaditjirri, assembly GCA_013266175.1. NCBI lineage: Eukaryota > Fungi > Ascomycota > Sordariomycetes > Hypocreales > Nectriaceae > Fusarium > Fusarium gaditjirri. The sequence continues at coordinate 103,624 of JABFAI010000246.1, read as the reverse complement.
TGAGTGGTTATATATGTCTGGGTCCTCCAAGGTTTCCACAAAGCTTGCACCAAAGTCAAGCCTGACATTGACCCTATTCGACGGACCAGCCGTATCAATGCAGTGACTTTGCCTTCGCCACTTCGGCTTATCATACGATCTCACATCTTCGGATATAGATCCGTTACAAAGACGTGACAGACCCCTTTAATTCATCAAGAGACAAAGATTCGGTGGCTCGGATCACGGCGTTTCACTATGACGGGAATAGCTGTCCTTGATCACTGGAGAAACACGTGAGCCATCGGATGTACTCGACTACGCCCAGCCTCGATATATAGTGAGACTTGGGCCCCTTCTCAGAGAATTTACCTCCAATCCATAAAATTCCCTTGGCGTTGTCCCATCCACCAGAGTCTGGCGGCGGAGCTGTATCTCTTCGGATAGGCACGGGTGCGGAAAGGGTATGCATAAACCCCGAAACAGGTTATCGTCAATAAGGAAATCAGTTCAGTAAAAACGTGGCATCCCTGTGTATAAGAGGCTAGATCCGGTACAGTCTAAGAGGGATGAAGGCAAAATCTTGTTTGCATCCCTGTACAGCATCTCCGTCATCCATTGGCTTGTGTCGGAGACTGTGTTGTACTGAGACATATGAATGGAGTTTTCAAGACTACATTTCGATCTTGATCAGTTGGAGAAGTATTCGCAAGTTGTTTCCGGACTTGGCCAAGGGCCGAATGTCCCAGCTCTTTCTGGAGTGAGATAACAGATGAGCATTTTCTCATTTCGAAGACTTGAAGAAGTCTTAAAAGATATCGTCGCTTTTGAAGAGCCAGCAATATGGCAGGCAGTCGCTCTCGTCGAGACGCCCGACCAGACAGACCGGCCAACTCAGATTGAGTCTGAGTCCAATGAAAGCGACGTGTCGCAGAGAGGAGGATTTACTTACAGAGTCAAGGCCACCGAGTGAGTCAATGACTAGATTCACGACATACTCCTTGCAGCATCGCTTTAATCCCAACAACCCAGGCGCAGTCAACGGCTGGAAGATGGTCTGCCCACATCTTGCATCCTATATCACTATATGTAAGTATATGTCGAATTTAAGAACTACAAGTCCTTATGCCTACTCGGAATATGCCCTACGGCTAAGGCAGCAGGCATGGCATATAGCCGCCAGGAACCATCTGCACATGGAAAATACAATGAGGTCATACCCCTAGTGCGACACCCTTTGAACGTTGATTGTCTTTGCCGCCGCCTGTTCTGTGTCTCTTTTCAGCAGCAGCCAACCTTTTGAGTTGCCTAGGTTTAGGAGGAGGGATTAGTTCAGCACTGTGGAAATCGATCATCATAAATCGACCGAGCTCTTGTTCCATAGTAGATTGGCTTCCCTCACATCAGAATAACAGACTCCCTCAGCTCTCACAATCCTGCTTTCCCGCCTTTATTGCTACCTAGCCTGCCCAAAGTAAGAGCAACATATGCACAACTTGAGTTCCGGTAAACCTCACGGCATGGTGCGCCGTGAGGTTGTAGGGCTTTATCAGGTCAATGCTGCTGAGGTAGACAGCTATGATTTCACCCTGTAGCCTTTCAAGTCGCTGGTATATCCTGGCCTCATATTGAAGAGATCCGACAAACTGCCGTATTGTACCCTTGCCAACGAATGTATATCCGTATTGTGTCAAGACAGCCTATGGTACAGTACTGGCGAGGCTGTTCAGAATCCGAAGTCTCGTCAAAACTGGATGGAGATTGTGCGTCCTTCCGCTTTGTTGTGCGGCCACTCCGTAAATTTAGACGAGGCAAGTTGTCGTCGTAGTTGTCATCTTCGTTGTCATCGGAGTCATCCTTTTTGGCGCGGGCAGCTTCCGGGTCTTTGCATGTAGATCTTCCTAATCGTAGGGCAACCTTTTGTTCGGGACTATTCATGTCTTCCTCGTGATACGAATAGTCCGAGGAATGGGAGAGTGTCTGACTAAGATCCTCCTCATCTGATGCTTGATGCTGCATTTCCGGGTATGGAATGGGCCACTGCTAATTGTTTCTAAATTTAAAGGTATATAATATGAAAACCCTTCATACCCCTATAGCTAATTACCAATATATAGGTTTAACTATTAATAGCAATAAAACTTGCCCCGGCTCCTTTAAAAGACGTACCTCCCCATGTGTCAACGCGCCACTCCATCTGTGTTTCCATGACATGACTACTAGAGACACGAACGCACGTATTTCCGCCCCTGTCAATATTCAACATGTTCAAAGCCAAGAAGATTCTCGGAGGCTGAGTAAAGCTCGGCTCAAACTCAACTCCACCGGTCTTGTTAAGTCCGTCGGTGATAGACAAGCTTTCATCTTCACCAAATGTCCCAACAGCAATACCTGACTTGTTGGCTGGAACAGCAACCCAAGAAACCCCACATTCCAAGACCTTGGTACTGTCCCAGGTCTCGATATGGAGCTTGAAGCCGTTCATTGTCACGTTGGAGGCGTACGTCTTCACGCGACGGTGTGTAGACTTGTCAATGTCCAAGGCGCTGAAGAAGACAACTACCTTGGGTGGTGAAGAGTATGCACGATCAAAGTTAATCGGCTGGGTTGCGTTGTTGCCTTTGGTGGTAAATGAGCCGCACTGGAAGTCTGCATCTCCAGGTGGGCATAAGAGCCAGGACATGCCAGCATCGTGACGACCACTGCCACCATACGAATGAAGGTTCAGTACGGCCTGGCTTGGAAGAGCAGCTTCAACAAGAGACTTGATTCGTGGGTTGTCAGAATTCTCAAAGTCAATAAAGCTGATTCCGGCTGTGATCAATGGTGCTGAGGGATATGGTTCAGGGAATTGGATGAGTGTTCGGTGATCCTTCGCACCTCTTCCAGCAGCTGCAACAGAGATGGTCGTGAAGGCGCCAACATCAAAATGACTGCTTGTTTGGTAAGTTGGATCTGTTCCATGGCCCAGACGATGAGTCTTTTTTGGCTTTGGATAGATTCGACTGATAAACGCAATGTCGGTTGCGGACAGGTGGGTGTTCCAAGGAACTGAGAATCCATTCATGGTGAATTCTTTGGGGATAGAGTATGCCATAATGGACAAACGGTCGTATTTGCTAGACTTGACTCCGTCTCTGCGACGATCGTAGTGATACAAGACTTGGAAGTCGACCTGTTCAGGAGACCAGCCATCTGATCTCTTGTAGGCCGCATACACGACTGGTTTGTTCCACTGAATGTCAGCGTTGGGCTGACAATTCTCATGGATGCATCCAAGAGCGTGTCCAAACTCGTGTATGGTTGTCCTGGAGAATTCTTGATCGCTAGTATTGTCATCGAACCAACCGAAATTCATGGTGGCCTTGTTTTTCGCTCGGGTCAGGCAGTCCGTACCAAAGGCTGACCAAGATCCGTCACCCTTGACAAAGCTAATACGGATCTCCTCGGGAGCTGAGTTGACAAACTTGAAGTGTATGTTGGCATATTTGGACCAGACATTGGCATACTGCTTGATCTTTTCATGGACGTAGGTACTTGCGCCGGGGAGGAAACGCACACGTATGGTCCGGCCGTTTCGCCAGGTTTTGTTCACGTAGAAACCCAGACGATTGATAGGTTGTACTAGACGTTGGTTGGGGATGATGCCCCCAGCAGGGGGGAGAGGAATGGCCGGAGAGTTGATGGCGTTCTCTGGGTTCTCCTGCAGGGCGGCTTGGATTGCCTCATCTGCGAGTTCCTCTGGAACGATCAACTGGGTACAGTAGTGGATGTTGCTGTTGGAGGACATGTTTGGGAAGGCGAAGTTATTTGCAGTTTAGAACTTAGGTCACCACGGAGAACTTAGAGGAGAGGGCGAAGACAGAACAGGCTTAAGAGGTAGCTCTTTGATATCATAAAAGACAAATAGCTGGGAATAACGGTCCCAAACTATGCGTATGATGCAGACTTTATCGAATTTCCTAGGGCGGGTAAACTGCAAATGCGAGGGCAATGCTACTTTTCAGTCCTGGTAGTGCAGAGAAGAGCTTGTTGGTACTTGGATAAGGGGGGTGCACCTCAAGGGCTCAGAATAGACAGGTAAGAGCCGGAGATGCCGGGATGAGTTGATGAGCGCAAACACCTTTGCCAGAAGAGAGTTCTGCACGTCTTAATGCAAGTGAGAAAGGCTATTCAGTCACTGAATTCTTGACACAAACCATCTGGTTTAGGAACAATGAGACAGGGTGGCGTCACCGATACCAGCTGAATTGTCACCCTCATGTTGGCTGGGCTATCATGTGCTCAATATTTCAAGGGAAGCAAAGGATCTCTTCTCTGAGTCCAGACGATAATTGGAAGTGGATGTAGAAGTGGCTCGGGAATGTGATCAAGTTGCAAGGATGAGAGCAATTTATGAGCTCTCCGTCATCCGGTACTTTTGTCGCAACATGACGTGTCTTCCCGAGACGAAGCAGGTTCATCAATTTTGTCGGCAACGAGACACAAGGCAATTTCTGTCTCATACGGGAAGGGAATGCCGATGATAACACTACCTGCATTGCAGCTGGTAGCTCCCTTTCAAGGACTCAGACATAGATAATTGCCTCTCAGCTATGACCGTTATGCCGATCAACTCCCTTTCGGGCTGAAGTGGTGCACGGGGTAGTGATCTGCCAATGGCAGCCCAGTCTGACAGCCGTCAACCCAGGTATTCAGCCGACTGGACCCCTGCAGTGGCTTGGAAGCTGAGAAGAACTCTGCACGAAACGGTAGCATTATAGACTCAAATGGGGATTGTGTCCAATATGCCAATGCAGTTTCCAAACCTTGTGTAGAGTGTCTGGCTGTGATGGAAACGAAAGGAAGGGCTTATTGGTGAGAATTGAATGAGGCCCAACTAAGACGCGGAAGACGCCAAGCGGTCTGAACGTGCAGTTGTGAGGGATTTTGGACATGATATTTCATGTAAGCAGCTGGCTCTGCATAGATGTGGCTGGCTGGATAGCTGAATTCATAAGTACTTACTGATGATGTATGTGCAAGACCTGTCTCTGAGCCTTCTAAGCTAGATTAACATGGCCTACGCGGTATTCGTGTGATACTGTCTTTGACTTATAAGTATCCTAAAATTCACATGCCCTAACATATCTTGCACTCCTTAAGCCTCCACATCTTACTCAACAACTCCAACCCAAGTCTACTCTCATAACAATGGCGTACGTTGGTCCAGCACAGAGACGTCAAGGCGTCTACTGTCATGAGCACTGGGAGCCTGTTGGGTATCCTCTTCTCAACTCTCGATATGACTACAAGGTCAAAGACGTGTTTGTCGAAGCGACGCTCACCGAGACTTATGAAGCTCAGACAAATATCGAGAGAGAGGTCTCGTACATATTTGAAGTACCACCTGAAGCATCTGTTATTGGATTTACCGCCCGGGTAGGAAGCACTCAGATCGAGGGTATCGTAGAAGAGAAGACAGAGGCCAATAACAAGTATCAAAAAGCCAAAGACGCCGGTGTCCAGGCATGGAAGCTTGACAAAGTCAACGATGAAGGTACCTTTCCACTCTTGTTTGCCAAATTTTCCAAGACGAAGAGCTGACTTTGTTTGCTACAGTCTTCCAAATCAGCTTGGGAAATGCTTCACCCAACTCGAAAATTATAATCAGGTCAGTTTGATATGCTAGACTGTCCTCACAACAGCTCACAGGATAACTCTTGCCAGTGTCACATATGCGTACGTCATTTCGAGCGACACTATTGAGGACTCTGTTCGCCTGACCATTCCCGCTGGCTTGGCCCCTCGCCCAGGTGCAGGCCCAGCCAGTCAGACCACTGTTCCCACGGCTCCAGCTGGTGCCAATGCGGTTACAATCACTGTGGGAATAGAAGCAGAGGAGAATTTCAGTATCCAGGACCTTGAATGCCTATCTCACCGCGCTCGCATCTTCTATGGCTTTTCTGACGACTCTGCAGAGCATCTGTCCCCAAGAGAGAAACAGCAGCAGAAGAAGGACTGGAAGGCCTACGTCAAGTTTGAGAGCAAGCAGTTCATAGCAAAGCACTTCGTTCTCGCGTGGACCGTACCTGAGGTGGATGAGGCTCGTTGCCAAGTAGAACAGCTCAGCACGGCTGGTAACCAAGCCCCAACGTTTGCATTCGCCCTCACGTTAGTGTCTAACTTTGACCTTGGTCCGGAAGAGCATGGTATGTTCAAGCCCCTAGACCAACGACATAGCTTCACGCTAACAACATTGTTTAGAGTACATCTTTCTGGTCGACAACAGTGGCAGTATGAGTGGTCAAAGAACCCAGAATGCAAATGGTGTTGTGAAAGCCATGTTGGGTTCACTGCCTGGACAGAGAAACTCGACATTCAACATCTATACCTTCAACACGTCAGCATCGTCTATCCTCCCCGGCAAGCGGAGCGTTCCATATGACACAAGCAATGTTGCCAATGCTCTGAATCAGCTCAAGGCAAGCGCCTATGGCGGTACCGACATTGATAAGGCTCTGAAGACTGTCTTCAGCGAGCGAAACTCTTCCAAGCCTCGATGCTCCGTCATCGTCATCACTGACGGCCTTGACTGGGGAGTCACCGCCGCCATGAAGACAGTTCAACAGAATGTCGCCAACGCCGCGGCAAGCTCTAAACTCTTGCGGGTTTTCGTCTTGGGCCTGGGAGATGATGTCTCCCGAGGCATGTGTGAAGCCCTGGCGCGGGCTGGCTCTGGTGCTACCGCCTATATAACTGAGTCGGAACTCTACGACGACCATCAGACTGAGAAAGCCCAGACCCTCATCACCGCCATAAATCGTGCACCAGTTCGGGTTCGCTCTATTGATTGGGGAATGCAGCCTACTCAACCCAGGACTACTGGGGGCGCCAGTGGCAGAGACCAAGGAGGCGGACGCCGTCAGCCCAACCAAAATGAACTTGGTCCCAGAGCTAAAGGCAGCAACCTTCCACCAGCAAATGCCCTCCAACAGGCTCCCAAACCAGGAACTATGTTCTGGGCCATTCGCAGCTATTGGTATGCTATCATCAGCGGTACATTCAAGTCCGACTTCCAGGCCAAGATAGTGTATGAGGTTCCTGGCATGCGCACTGGCCCCATAACGAAAGAGGTTTCATATACCTTTTCACCAACCCCCGGCCGTGTCATCCACACTCTTGCTGCACGAGCCCTGATCCAGACGTTCGAAGACAAAGCTCTGTCGACTACCGATCCTGATGAGAAGTATGTGAACGAGGCTGAAATCATCAGACTTGGCAAGACCTACAGCTTGGCCAGTACGCAGACATCCTTCGTTGCCACCATGAATGGGACAGGTGTTCGTACGAACGTTGCTGGTAATGCCCCTGCTAGTAGCCAGAGACTGTTATCCAGCGTTTCCCTCAGCAACCAATCTGATCTTGGGTTCGTAGCCACCCAAGCCCCGTCTGGAGGAGCATCATCTGCAAGCTACGCCTTGGTGTCGGAAATAAGCAACAGATCTTTCGTGCAACCCAGAATGATGAGGATGGCAGTTAGCAGGAACACCTTTGAAGATCCAAAGGACGACCAAGGTTCTCCAGAAGAGGATGATTATGAAGAGGACGAGGACGCTACCGAGGATGATCTCTCTCAGCTCATTAATGCTCAGCAGGGCAACGGTTCGTTCGATTCAACCGTTGTCCAAGTTAATGTCTTTCCAAGCACCGGCATCCCGGAAATTCCACCATTCATCTCAACACTCCAAGGCCGGGAGAATATCAAGGAACAAATCTGGCTTGCCATCTGCGTCATTGCCTTCTTCCAGAAGAAACACGGTGACCGCAGAAATGAATGGTCTAGTGCCAAATCTAAAGCTGAGAAGTTTGTGAAGACGACTTTTTGCTGTATTTTTGGCCTTGATTCTGCCAAGGCTGATAGCATTTTGACCAATTCTCTGGATGACGCAGAAGGTTACTTTTATTAAATGAAAGCAGGATAGGGTAACTACATATAATTGCGGGTGGTATGCCCTTCAGGGTAGCGTCTGCTTGATGGTCAGGGCCAGTAGCGTCTTGAAAACTCTAGTGAGGTTAATTATACTTATGAGACTCCATCTAGGACCTTGAGGGTTAAGAGAATGCTGTTTATAGTGACCTATATATTATAAGTCCGGATGCCATATATCTCCAGGTTTTCTTATATAACTCTATACACCTTAGTTGCAGTAACGTACACAGCCATATTGGTAACGCCACAGGCTAACTTAAGTCTCCGCCTCTTATCATCTTCTGTCCCATCAGTCTCGCATCCCAGCTCATCAAGATACCTGATGAGACTTCCGTCTATCAGATCACATATTAGCTTCACCCGACATACTATTGATTGCAGCCACATTCCGTGGAAAACGCCGTATCACTTGCCCAGTAACGTAACTGTAGAGAGGTTTCAATGCCGTGTCATCACGGCTTATACCTGTACTGTTCTCCGAACATAGTAACGCGTTGCGTAGACTAAGTAAAAGTTGTCAGTGCCTGCCTCTATCTGTCACAGAAATAACGGATGCCTTACGTCACCCTGTTCTCCTGAATAGAGTCTTCGGCCATGCGTTGAATATTGCTGAGCATCTCTTGCTGCTCTCGAGCAGTTTCCCTATTACACAATGGGCAGCTTGGATGTTTGCAGTACAATTATCGATACCGCAACCGACGCCGAACAGGTAGAAGCGATCTTTTTCTGACAGATGAAGTTGCTTCTGCATAATTGCACACCTGGTCCAAGGTTGAGGCGATGGACTCAACGGAAAGGCTGGGTAGAATATGAACGGGAGCCCGAGGGGTTGAAGAAGCGAGGATTGGTCAGTTGTCAAATAAAGACCGGAGTTCGGCCTGGTATCTTTCTTCATCAGCAACTTTCGCTTTTATATGATCACTGACGTTTTCCTGCTAGAACAAGGACATTCGGCGATAAATTGAGCAACAACGCTCCTGCAATTTCGATTGATACAGTCGCGGCGAAATACAGCCCGAAATAGTCAGTCCCTTGTATTATATAAGGCAGCCTCAAGTGTTGAGGCTCTGTAACACCGTCCTTGGCGTCAGCTATCACCAACTGTTGGCGTGTAACTCGCTGATAATGGCGGCAGATATGCTTCTCCAACTCAAATAAAGATATTCTATAATATAAAAGACTCTTTGTTTCAATGCAGTACTATTGATTCCCTCTGTTCATATCATTTTGGGTTTTGTGATGTGCTTCTGGTCTTGCAATGGACAACGGTCGCTAATTCATCGCTTGCAACTCGACAATTTCGGCCGCAAAAGGGTCTTGATGATTGAAATGAATATCTTACCTAGCCCAAAAGATCCTAGCTATTGAATTCATACCATCAGATTGCATTATTTCTGTCGTTTGTGGCTTTGCGACAGGTCCCTGGGCTTTGGTCTCGGACATCAGACACCACCAACTTCGAGGTTTGGCGGCACTAGCAGTTTTGGGACGTATACAATTGAAATAGAAGACCCTACCAATTCAGAAGACATAGCCAAGCGATATATTGTTATTATCTTCTCTTATTTCTCTGCTTTTTGGCTCTGCGACATGTCCTCCTGTCCGCTTGGGCAATCGGCACCAGAGCGCATTACAGGGTAAGTGGTCGCGAAATGTAGATACGTAACTCGACGTTATTAGCAGCAATACTACTTGTATAGTTCTAATAAGTGCATTTAACGAAATAATAGACTTGGGAGACTCAGGTGATGCTATTTTATTTTGTTAATTCGAGGATTTGCGATTTTGTGATTTTGGCCTTCATGAGCGGTCGGTGGTGCCGCGGACGCAGACTCAATTGTAACTCGACGATAATTCCAGCTACAAGCTATCTGTGGCCTCCAAAACACAGTAGCTAGGGGAATATATATTGGCGACTCAGATAGAGGTACTAGTCTGTATGTGACACGCGATTTACGGTTCTGCGATGGTGCCTTTGTGTCCGCACGCGAACTGCAGCATCTCGATTTAGCCAGTCCGACGTGGATTCGCGCGGCGACACCAGGTGCCATTCCCGAGAGACTATCGGCTTGAAAATTTATTGGCTGATCTTCAATAAAGCCTCTCAAAAGCATTCTCTGGCCACGTCCTCTGCGCAAAGTGCAGCTCTGCGGCGATGTTGGTGTGCAGACGCGACTGATCCAACCCGACAGCTTCAATATGACATTCATCGCTACCTGCAATAGTCTGTATCTATCTGTATTTAGGTTCTTCTCTTGTATTGCCGATATAACTAGGCCGTGTCTGCGATAATAACTCGCCCCGTCACGACTAATAATGCTTTGTTCTTGTTGCCTTGAACTGAACCACGAAAAACAAACAACAGTATGACTATAATTAGTTTGAATGCCAGGAAGCACATATTAGAGAGGGCCTTGCCTATTTGACTTAAAGGTAGAAAAGGATCAGTATGAAGGGCTTTGATGAGAAACCATCAGCTTAGCGATGACGGACACATGATGGTAAGTCGAGGGCCATCATCAGGGGACATGGAACAAATGAACGTGTGGAGGTCAACGAATTTACTGGATAAATACAAGGTAGACCATTTTAGGTAGCGTCTCACTCCAATCTGGTGATGAGCCTGTTAGACAGACATACTTGAACATTCTGTTCCAGCATGTCTATCACGTATACACTACCAATTGCCATTATCAATAGCACCTAACACCATCTCTTCTGGCCTGTTCTGGGTCTGGATATAAAAGGTTCCTCGGCCTGTCTCTGTCTTGTACAGTTTTTTGGCCGTCTTCGAATATTGGCAAGAATGGCTACACATGAGGAAGCCGTTTGACTGGAGGACATCAACATCCTAGCCACTAATAAGTCGTAATTGGGCACATATTCGTCAAACAACAGATCTCAAAAGTTCGTGAACCCTACCATGCGCTTGTTCTAGTCTTGCGGAAAATCTTCATATAGCCACGGGTCATCAAGCAGCTCCCTTGCAGTGCTTCTTCCTTCCGGACTCCATCTCACCATTCTCTTGATGAATCGAATGAACCTCAACTTCTCCTCGCCACTCATACAACTGATGGTCTTCTCAAAGGTGAAGTCGCCGGGAGCCGGGACACGGCCAGGATCCTTGAGCTCGCCTGGACACACGGGTTAACGGCATGTAATTGTTCAAGGTCAGCCTCACATACCATTGGGTTTGTAGAAAATGGAAGTCCTTTGACCACTAGACAGAAGACTCTGCGGTGGAGGTCCGATCAAGGCAGAAATCTGACCTAGGTGTGATTGGTCGTCATATTCATCAGCTTTGCCAGGGGCTGTAGGATTGAAAAGGCTCTTTCCCTCGAGCAAGTCCCATAGCTGCTAAGTGTTAGCATTGACTTTACGGGGAGATCCTAGAACAGTTGGCATCACCGTGACCCCGAGGCTCCAAATGTCGGCAGAGTATGTATAGCCTGCATTTAGTATAACCTCTGGTGCTCTGTATATTTCTCCCTGAATGGCGCCCATATGTATTTTACCTGGCTCTGCCCGAACAGACAAATCGAAGTCCACAATTTGAATGATCCCTGTTGGGACAGAGAGTGGCCCGTAGTTGTTTCGAGAGAGGTAGATGATATGATGTTCATTAACGTGTTTTTGTAACAACGGATTGTCGAACTCGTCCTGAGCGTCTCGTTCAAAAATTGAAGGATCTTCGATTTTCACCATAATGTTGTCCGGCTTGAGGTCTATATAAGGTCAGAAATGGCCCAGGAGCCGACGTAGCGTATAACCTACCTGTATGAACAATGCGACATTCCGAATGGAGATAGTCGAGTGCACGCAAGATCATTTGCACCAAGATCTTTAAAATATCCGGAGGTATCACACCGCCTATATACCTTGTTTGATAGAGCCACAGAGGTTCGCGCAAAGCCTCCAAGACAAGACAGCTGTGTGTTCCCGATGCACCTTGTAGTGCAAATGAGTCGAAGAGCTTCCTGACGAAATTCCAGCCTTTATGTTGAGGGTTCACTTGTGAAATGTGCCTCATAATGTCGAGTTCATTTTCCTTGGGTCGCCGTGAGCGTCGGCTGGTTGTATTGACTTTGATGGCGACATATTTCTCCTGTGACCAGCGCCAGCTACAGCAAGTTAGATCATGTCATCCTGGCTTTGGTGGAGATGCAACCAACCGGTTCAGATCTCTAGCCAGCCACACAGTGGAGTTTGCACCGTAGCCTAGCTTTGTAGCAATCTGATATCTTTCAGCAAGGACTTGACCGAGGTGAATAGGGTAGAATCGATCAGCATGATAATTTGGTGTTTTCTCTTCTTCAACTGGGATTGAGGGATCGAGTCGTGGCGCAACAGCCGACGATATGGGCCATGGTCGTCGATAGAGTACCATCAAAGGCCAGGCCCTGATCATTCTACATATAAAGCGATAAAGTAAAATCCAGCGGTAGCATGAATTGTTTAATAAGGACCACTGTTGAGCAAACAAAGCGTTGCATGAGGAAGCGGTATAGGAGGTCTACTGTTCTGTAACATGATTCGCCATTGGTGGCAGTATCAGGGCGGTCAGGTTCGCAAGCCTCGGTATATTCTCATGCAAACAGATGCTGACGGACTAAATTGCCCAGTTCCCATGAGCTAGCCAATCGGCAAACAGACTAGGCGCGTATCGCTCGCTTCATGTTTGTCCAAGTACGGACAGACGATTGAGGCGCGGCTGTTTGAAGATAATCAACGCCCAGACCGTAGCAAAATCAGATTGCTTCTGAGAAAAAGCCGCTTCGGATTACCGCGTCTCGGGAACCGATGCTTCTCTGTCCCCCAACTCGAATCAATGGCCCATGAGATCCGTGAACCGATTGAAGAGGAACTGCTACCAGGTGATCGACAGACATGTTTCTACCTGACTCACCCTGGTGATGTGTTAGGTGGCAGGTTCAAGACGATCGCCAAGCTCGGGTTTGGCACTGGCTCTACTGTCTGGCTGGCGGAAAATCTCAAGTTATAGGCTTCCCTGTCGAGTTGAGTTTTGTCTCAGGTCTGACCTTTGTAGCAAAAAGCGGAAGAGATACCCAAAGTTCGTCAGCATCAAGATCGCGGCTCTTGACACAGATGCATCTAGGGAGATGATGTATTCAAAACTCATCAGTCGCGCCAAGCCTTCACACGAAGGTCTCTCATTCATCCGGACACCTATTGATGAGTTTCGGCTACAAGGGCCACAAGGTACACACCTCTGCCTTGTCTATGAGCCAATGAGAGAGACTTTGTTCCAATTGCAGCACCGATTGCGGCGAAAGAGACTGGCGTTACCGTTGTTTAGGTTTTTCATGTACTGTCTTCTTCAAGCTTTGGATTACTTGCATTCCGAGTGCTGTCATATCCATACAGGGAAGACCTCGAAGAAGCTGTTATGGCCTTGCGGTTAATCCTAATCCTCTAGATATCAAGGACGACAATATCATGGTCACTATTGAAAACGACAGTATCCTAGCTGATTTTGTCAGTTACCAAACGAACAGTCCTCACCCTAGGCATATCCGGAGCGAGGATGGTCGCGTGACGTACCTTTCGCAGGGAGACTTTGGACCTCTGCGGGACTCCCGGCTGCTACCTGAGCTAGCGGACTTCAACCTCAGTTATCCTGGATTAGAAAAAGAGCTCGGCCACCTTTCGGCTATCCAGTCCCACCGCTTCCGAGCTCCAGAGGTACTCCTAGGCTGCCCCTGGTCATATAGTGCTGATATTTGGAATCTGGGACTTCTCGTAAGACTCCTATGTTGTAACTTATGGCCAAGATCTCCTAACTCATAACGTACGTCCCCAGATGTGGAATCTCCTTGAAGACATCAGCCTGTTCGACCGACCTGCTGGCAAGGACGGCGAATATGATGCACACGTCCACCTCGCACAAATGGTGTCTCTCCTAGGAGATCCACCAGAGGAACTTATCAAGAGGGAGAGGATTTATCGTGAGCACCAGCTCCAGCAGCCGGTCACGAACTCACACGGCAGGGCCTGCAAGACTATGAACGAGTTTTGGGGGGTCCCTTCTTTGACGGCGATAGTAAGTTATACGACCCAGGGGCGAGAATTCAATCAAATCAGATAGAAAAACTCACAAATTGCCTGCTCTTAGATCAAAATTTCCGCTCAGATCTTCTTGGGGGAGGAAAGGCGTTGGGAGACACGGTGACGGGACTCAACGGTGATGAGAAACACACATTTCTAGACTTCGCTTCTAGCATGCTTCAATGGCTGCCCGAAAAGAGGAAGACTGCCAAGGAGCTCCTGCAACACCCATTCTTCGATCCGTTGTGCAAAGACCGCGCGGGCTGCAAATAGATCGATCGACAGGTTTGACAAGGAACAGTCATTCATTGCCTGCGGTGGAGAGATTACCGAAATGGAGTTGGGGTTTCAAGCAACACTGCAATGTCCTGCACGAGCATCAGCAGGGCATCATGTCGCAGTCACAAAAGCCGCCTCTATGCTAGCCGGCTTATAGATCGTCTCGGTGTCGATGATGTACTGAATGGCGCCATCAGGATAGATCTCTAGGGTGTGGGCGATGTGCGTATACTCGTCTTGCGGGATCAGATTAGCAACTTTCGTGAATCCAAGAGCTTGTACATCATTCTAACCTGTTACATTCTGTATCTCTCGCTCCTTTCTATTATACTACCTCGTAGCTCGAAAGCGATTTGTAATGATTGTGACATTTCGAGGTCGTACCTATAGGTTATGTCACTCAGTCTTGGTATAGGGCACTAAGCTTCCACTTGTTGTCCAGGTTAGCTGACTTCCTCGTGGCACGGGTTGGTTCACTTACAGTCCTGCACTTTCTGCGCTCGCGACGACTAGCACAAAATGAACCTCAGTATGGCTTTGAACGCTATATAATCCTCCCAATTCACATAGTTCAGTATCATGGACCCCATGCTGATATATGTTCGATCTGGACTGGTCTTACTTCCGTAGCAACACCCAACTTGACTCTAAGCTCCTGTCTCCTTTATCATGGCACCTCTTAACTTGATGAATCTGAGTTTAGCTTACAATCTCTCACATTTAAAAGTCATTTAAGTATAAGCTACTTACAACTCACATGTCTGCACTCAGTATCGCCCTCTCTCATCATTGACCCCATCATAACTCACCTAAACCCTCATCATGACACCTCCCAACTCCCTCAACCCCCAACCCAACCACGATTGCTCACTTCCCATAACATACCACCTCATTCTATATCACCCTCTCAACAACATCCACCGCTACTCTTCTCACCATCATCACCCGTTTCCAACCTTCATCAGCCACCATACCAGCTGAGCCACCGACCCATAGTGGTCTGATGCCCATCACGCCACGTCAGTTTCTCGCTCTCCATCTACCGATGTCACGCCTGATATGCACGTGTTCATCTCACTTACACCCTGCCCCTTGTCAAAGTCCCTGCATAGACCCACGAGGCCAGCAAGCGAAGATGAGGCTCAAACGCATGTGAAGTGTTGACTAACTTGTAGCGTCGTGAGTCGAGTTCAGCCAGAGGCGAAAGTCACAGAGTAGACATATCACTGAGAGAGAACAAGTGTGAAGAGGACATTAGATGTATTGCAGATTGTTTATACTATCCAGGAACCATTCCTGCGTTTTATGTAGAAGCCCATATGATGGCAAAATGTCCGCTCAATGCACCGAAATAACACAATGCCGTCCCAACCTATCTCTTGAAAGCCAGAAGTAAACGCCTGATATCGTGATTCATCACACAAGCTCGAAGCGTTGCGTTTCCAGTTGTGCCGATCCAAACAATAATATCGCAACAAAGCAAAAGCACACAAATTTATGTGTTCCCTTTTCATGCCCAGACTCCGGCTGGGGGTCCCTGATCTCGCATGACCATCATCTCAAATCCCTCAACGCGATTCCGTAGCTGGCTGTTCTCCCGGCTGAGGCTCTTGTTCTTCTTCTCGAGATGTGCAATATACTCGGTCGCTTTGCTGAGGATGGTGGCCTTGTTGAGCTTGTGTGCTGGTGCGAGACCGCCAAGATCCTCGTCGGCGTCCTCGTCCATGTTCTCGGTGCAGGGCTGCTCGAGACGGTGGACCATGACGCGCAGAGCGGGGACGGAGTCGCGAAGGGCGGCAATCTTGTCATTGAGGTTGGTGCGGTATCGCTTCTCGATCATGTTGTGTGCTGTCTTCTTGGGAGGAGAGCAGTGGCGACGCGTCGCAGGTGGAGGAGATGTAGATGAGCGGGAGGAAGAGCTTCCGGAGCCGGAGGACTTGCGCTTGCGGGAGGGATATCGACCGTTGGCATCCTTGGAGTTGATGCTGTCGAGAGAAGGCATCTGAGATGGGTTGGAGGTAGAGTGCATCATGTTGGACTGAAGATGAGGAGGTTGAGAAGAGATGGAGGGGATGGGAGTTTGGAAGAGAGGCTGAGTGTCGATGTCATTCAGACCTACTCTGCCAAAGGGGACGGCATCGGGGATGTTGCCGGAGAGGTCGTGTGGGTTGATGGCGGGGCTGAGCTCCATGCTGTTCCTTGATGGGATGGTGGAGAGGCTGATGCCTTCAAAGGGCTCTTGCTTGGGGAGGGCGTCGAGGTCAGGCGATAGCGTGGCCTTGTCGTCCCAACTGACCCAGTCGTTTGACACGGGGAGCTGATACGGGTTGTTGAATACAGGCGAGAGTGGTGAGTCGGGAGAATGGGCCGAATCACCGCTGAAGTCTGCAGGGTCGTAGAAGGATGGAACAAGGTGCTGAGAGGTCAATGTTAGAGCAATGGACTTGTATGAGATGGTAGAGCAGAGGGTAAATGGTGTGAGTTGTGGTGAGAGAGTCTTGATATAAAGATGAGATTGGTAGATGGGACTTGTAGATCAACGTTGACTGTTGAGTAACTCGAATTGGGCAGAGTGGGCTGAGATGAGGTGAGGGGAGACGAGGGAGGGGGAAACATGTGCCATATAAACAATGAAAATGCCCCAGACTTCCAAAAAACCACACGACAAGGGTTCTTTGGGGCCAGGGTTATGTAAGGTGCGCTGTTGATGTAGGGTAAAAAGGACCGACAAAACGTACCTGTTTGTTCTGGGGATGATCAAAGTAGTCGAATGATATGTCGGCCATTGTGAGGTTTTGCAGAGTCGATGGTTGACTGATGGTGGTGCTTGAAAGGCTGAGGTGGTGATATTGTATCTTTATGCTTGGGGCGTGTGGATTGTCAGGGGGTGCCAGATGGTGCTGGAGATGGGTAGTCGTGGTGTGCAGGTGGTGAGAGGGAAAAAATGGTGATGTTATTCAGATATCGATGCTGGGCTTTCCAAAAACCGAAATGGTCAGACGGGGCAAGCGATATATAGACAACCTAGAACAAAACAAAATAGATTAAAAAAAAGAGCGCTGTCTGCTTGAGCTGCTAGCCAGAGCGACAGCGCCCGACGAGTCTGTTCCGCGTCATACGACCCGTTGGTCGAGTGGCGGGGGCTGCCGAGCTTGGCGGGGGGTAGCACAAAGGACAACTGCCCAGGGGGGGTAAGGTACCTAGCGTAGCGTAGCTAAGCTAAGGATAACTGAACCGGGATAGGCACACGGAAGACAAACACTGACAGCACATGGGCCGTGGGATGGGATTCAGAGGATGGGCAACTTAATTGACCACTTTTGATACCATCATGGGTCGTTTTTCGTCTTGTCTCGCTCGTTTCTCGGGGGCCCACGCACTCCGTCCTCCGTTTGAACCTCACTGAAGTCTTCAGAGCTCCTCACCTCGGTGACCCCCTGTAAATTGAGAATGGGATTTCCACAGTGTACATCGATACCTGTTTTAATTCTCAGTCAAGCCACGCTCTAGCCCAACGGCTACTGACAGATGCACTGCACGCACATGCGCAAACGAATTGTTATTCCCAGCGGCTGAATTGCTTCCCCCCCCCGGTCCGTCCGTTTTTGATCGACGCTGTTGGGCGCGCTCTAGAATTCAATGGCTGTCGACCAAAGCCAACGAGTGCCCTGTGCGTGAGGATGCAAGCGAGGCTGTTGAAGATTTCCGCTGTGCCAATTACCTGCACTTTCTCTACCAACACTTCGCTCCATCAACGCTGACACGTTGTCGTATAACCAAATCCCAAATCAAAATACTTCTGGGCTTAATGCAATTGAAGAAGCTGTCAGAATTCCTTACCCGACGCACCTCGGAATTTCCAGAAGGTCCAGAACAGCACTGATCCCTGCTCAGAGCTGTCAGACTGTCCGTGCCGCCCAATCACGACTCGCGGGTCAATCATTTCTGGCTGGCCGTTTGCAAGAGAAGCTGTCCCGTTGATCCCGTGGCGAGATATCAAGCTGTCTCTAACCGACGTCGTTATCGTCATTCAAGACATTGTCGTTTGAGGCGTTGGGTTTGTTCCGAGACACGCATTTTTTTTTATTGCCTACCAACGGTGAATGTAACACAACAAGTGATGTGTGCGCCAACACTCAGACACTGCGCTACGCGGCCATTTCTTAAGCATATCCTTCAAAAGAATTCAATAATTCGTGAGACGTATCCACCATCAGCCTCAGCCCAGCAGAACCAGAGCTAGAGTAAAAATAAAACAGCACTAAACACTTCCCGTCTCTTCTTTCTTCAGAAGCAATCCACATTCGCCGAAGCGAAACAAAACTCGCTCCTCGCCTATCGATCCAGACCCCCCCCACGTCCAAAGAACCCCCCGGCACTTTTCCGCGCTGCGTGGAATCGCCATTGGACATTTTCGTGGGTATCAAAAAAAAAAAAAAACATCCCGAGGCCTAAAAGCTCAGCAAACGTTCTAAATGGTTTGGCGAACACCGAAGATGGAGTCGTGGTGAGACAGTCGTCGGGAAATAATTGTAACGTGCAGGTTTAAAACATGCTGATATGATCAATTGACATGGTCGAGACCGGTTGGGTCAGGGATTGTGTTATCGTCGCGTAGATGAAGCGGATACATTAAAAGGGAAACGAATCCAGGAACGAGAATTGGATGCAAGATGTGAGGGCATACAGATACATTGTTTTCGTGTTCCCACTTTGTTTGAATGCTGTGCATACAACCCAAATGCCCCATGTCGATGTCTGTTCTCAATCAACCTCCATCTCATCGCTTCTGCCTCTACCCGCGTTCTCAGTTCATTCACCAAACAATAACTCACTCTCTCCCGAAACTTCACCTTGACCCGTATAATTAATTACCTCGGTGAATGTGAGTGCATATACACCAAAATCGTCACAGCTCCTCGGATCAATTACGTCGCAATGGGTCGATGATTCACCACTAAAGCAGCCTCCCGTCCGCTGCCCCGGGAACAAAGCAACTTCAAAACGCTGCACATCATTAGTCTCATCGTTGAGATTTCACCCGTGGTGGTGGTTTGAATGAAATAACCGGGGCTCACTACAGAAAGTGGCCTGATGTTGCTAACAGCCCATTTTGGACTGACCTGCCCACCACAACGCGTGAGCGGAGGGGGCCGGGACGGAGAGCATGTGTTAAACTAGATGTACTCCCCCACCAATTCTCAGGTAGGACGGGACTTGGGCTGCATCGCGGGAAATAATCGTCGAAACGTGCCTCTCGTCGTCCGTTTGATGGTGTGTTTTACGGTATCACGAGAACGGTGTTTCGGGAATCGCCATTTAAACACTGGCCCCGTCATACCTTATTGCTGTCGCCGCGCTCTGAGATTCACCGGGTCTTCACCGTAAAGCTACAGAAGCGGGAGAGGAACACCGAGAGGGGTGAGGGAGGAGGGAGAGAGGGAGAGAGCTTGCGGCGTTTTTTGCGGCATCTTGCGGCGCAGCTAGTGGCATCTTTAGAGAGGGCTGAGACACAGTGACATTGAAGGGATTTGAGCAGCAAGGGCTTGTCGTCGTAAGTGACGGGTAGTTGCAGATGTTCATTCTGATGATCCTCTTCACCATCGTCTCCTCTCCTCGTTTTTCTTGTTTTCTTGATCTTGGTGAAGGATCGATATGACGTTGAAGCGTCAATCCGTTGATCATCCCCACAGAAATTGGGAATCAGCCCTGTCCTAGCGTGTCAAGCTATCAATCGAACCTCGGATCCGCACTCTTTCATGAGACAGAACATCTTGACTCAATCTCATTCCTCTACCCGTGCTTTTCTAAGTCAGCCACAAATTTTAATTCACGGGATCGCGCAGGTGAGTCAGTCACAGTTACAGTCGTTTAGAGAGAGGAATTTTGTGTGTTGATTGTGGCTTATTTTGGGTTTTTTTTTTTTTTTTTTTCGTGACATGGTGCGGCGCCAAACGACCCTGCAGCGGCCCGCATCGGCTAACCATTTCCATAAAGCAGTGCGTGTGTCAATGGAATGCTATTGTCTCTCTCCGTAAGTTGACTCTCACTGCAAAATATGACTTCATCACGGCAAAGGCTCTCGTTTCTTTTCTTTTTACGGTAGTTGCTTCACAAGCGTTGACCGTCCCTTTCCTCTACGTAGTATCTCGCATCGCTTCTTTTAACTGGAGCAATCTGAGTTAATCTCGTCTGTCACATTTTCTTGGTTCGATAGCGGCAGCGTCCGGTGTCCGTGCTCTGTAAATCGCAACGCGATCATCTCGACTCTTTCCATTTTCATTCTGGTCCTTGTCGTTTCCCCTCAATCGTTCGAGGGGGAGAAGTGATGTCACCCAAGCTTTTTTTTTTATTGTTCCTTGTACGACCTGAAGCTATTTTGTCTCTTCTCTTCTCTACTCTACTCTACTCTACGTAATGGACCCCTGCATAAGCTCATGCTTCAGTTGGTGCTCCCTCGGCCGGGCGGGGGAAGCTCTGCCCTCTTTTCTCCCTTCTCGTCTCCACACGAGCTAAGCTAAGCTTTGATCCCCAATTCAATGCGTTTTCGTTTTGTCAAACGTTGTTCCGCTGTGGCGTTCATGTGTTGTAACTTCACTCAAGCCATTCCTTGCTTATGTGTCTCTAATTGAGTGAATGCTACGCTGAGACAAAAACGTCGGTGCTGGCGTTGGCGTTGGCTTTGGCGTTGGCCGTTTGCCTTGAGGCCTCTGTCTCTTAGCTTCCCCTCAATTCGTGTTCGACCCCGGATGGCTGATGTGACACCAACAGCGAGAAAACATGATGTCTCATAAAATTCGGGCACGAACGAACGAACGAACGAACAAAGCCTTGCCCATGTAATTTAATCAGCCACCCTATCTATTCCCGTTTTCGTTTCCGACAAAAGGTCTTTTCTGATCACATCCTTCTTCGTTGCCATCTTTTTTCTTGCTTCACTGCATCGGCACCGTATGCCCCGTGCATCCTTCACTGGCTGCATAATGCAGTTTAGTTCTCCCCCCTTCATTTTAGCCAAGACAACATTACAGGATCTCCCTCTCTCTGTTGTTGTTTGCCGAATCTCAAGTCGCCCGCTGTACTGTAACATCCCGCAGCGCAGCGCACCGCCCACTGATCGACACTCTTCCTTTCTGCTTTCGGTAGCTCGGCGCCCTCAGCTCGCCAATCTAGCAATGAGTAGCGATCCACTTGATTCGTAGCCAAGATTCAGAGGGGAGAAGTTATTAGAAACGTATCCCAGTCGAAGCCCGTTCCAGACGCAAACGTCTAAGATGCCTGAGCCTTGTGTAAGATACTACTGTGCGGTCCTGACACCGTGGACCGGACAACTCGGAGCCGCGATTTTAATCTTTGGATATGGGACACCCGGTTGAAGTTAATTGGCACGAGGCATAATCTCATTGAACAATTTGTGAGATTGATATGAGGCTGATCCACTGCCAACGGATCCGGTGACATTAAGGGTCGAGTTGAAGATCTTGGCGCTTTTTCCACATGGCATCGCGCGCTAAGATTGTTGACAGAGTGGAGGTGGCTGGCTATTATTATCTCTTTAGGCTGCGTGCATGCGCGAGACTCGTCCTCTTGCTGGTTGAAGATTGCGATGCCGGAAAAGGCGGGCATTTAGACGCAGTGGTTCTTTCTTAGCGATCTCAGGTTGGAGGAATTGAGTTCTCCCCATGTAAGCGGAAGTATTGTGTTGGTTGGACCGTTGGTGATTGAACTTCAAGTCCGGCTCCGTGTCGGCCGACAAGGGAGCCGAGACGCCGTGACCACGGACCGTGAGTCGGCAATTGAGATTTAGTGAGAGGGAATGAAGCGGAAATTGAATCTAAATTGAGGAATGCTCATTACCTGCAGATTTGAGGCTGGACGGTCAACGTAGAGTGAGATGAAGTGAGGTGAGCATCGGAGGGCTGGTTCAATTGCGACCATCGTCATTCAACATGAGGATATCATCAGAGAGCCGCGTATCTGCGATATGACACAGTAAAGTGAAAACTTTAGAGAAAATACTTGATCGTTATAAGTTCTTGAATATGACTTTTCTAGCATAGCAGTCGACATCGTGCAATGGAGTGTCAGTGTCACCGCGACAGTGTCATCGCGACTGGACACGCAGGAAGACACTGTCGCAGAAACACGCATCGCCATTACAATCTAGGAAAATTTGAGCTTAGAGAGAATAGCTATAGGTTCATCGATGTAGATTTCACTCATGTCTATGTCCGTGATGCCAGTCAATGTCGTGAAATGAGGTGTTAGCGAGTTGGTTCAATCGCAACACTGCTATCGCGACGTTGAGACAGGAGCATTGTCGCAGAGCCGCACGGCGCGGACGCGACCAAGTAAGCATCTTGAGAGAGCTAAATGAGGACAGCTTCATGTTGGTCCATAGAGATAGTAAGTCCGAGTTGGCGGTCATTATCATCAGGTGAAAAGTGTTGCCAACTGCGACACCGCTGTCGTGAATGTGAGAGTGCCGTCGCAGAGCCGCATGCGACTTGGCAAAGCTGTAATCTCGAGAGGAGCAGTGTAGGGTGGCTCGCGCGGTCTGTACTCGCAAAGTCTACCGCCATGCGTGCCATGCGATGCGTCTCAACTGTGCTCTCTCAGCACAAGTCGCTCACTGATTGACGTCCATAGGAAGAAAGACAAGGAGATAGACTTTACGTACACCAATCGACCTTACCGTGCCACATTAAGAGATTGTATGCTCTGTAGATAGAGGTCTGGCGATTGGAATGTCCTAATGTCGCGGCCTGTCGACTCGCTGCGCGTTCGTCAATTGAAC
The DNA here is from genome assembly GCA_013266175.1 of Fusarium gaditjirri. Taxonomy (NCBI): domain Eukaryota; kingdom Fungi; phylum Ascomycota; class Sordariomycetes; order Hypocreales; family Nectriaceae; genus Fusarium; species Fusarium gaditjirri. The sequence goes on along the minus strand of JABFAI010000246.1, from coordinate 80,531 downwards.
ATTGCAGCATCACCCGTGACGAACAAATGCTTTATTGACTTCGCTTCTGCAATACCCTGTGTCGCATGGCCTACCATAATGTGACTAATGTACCTTGAACCACCCAAATTCTTCTGTTGATACGTGTTGCAGCCTTCTCGCAATCGAGGTCCGTGGCAACATTCTCAACGAGACTGGCCAAGATGGCCCTTTTCGCGTGAAACGGGCTCAGGAATGAATACAATGAAATATATTACTTAGTTTCTCTCTTATAGATCACTTTTGGATTTATTCAAGCTCACTATGGTGAGTTTGGTCAATTGGATGCTTTCTTGTGATGTCGTTCTACACGCAATCGTCAATCGGCTATTGAAGCAGCTTGTCTGCCCATGCCGAACAAGAGCTCTATTGGCACATCTTTAATAATACTTTGTATCGCATGGCCTACTAGAGTACTTCTAAGTGAATTTTATCTATCTATATTGTTCTGATGCTCTCTCCATGCCGAGTTCCGTGATCCGAGTCTCATTGACCTTGGAACTGGCCCAAGACTGACATTACCGCGCCCGACGTCCCCAGCATTGAATGTATTGAGATTCATTCTCATGTACTGACCAAGAGATCATTTACACATATACGAACGCTCATTGCTTTGAGTATAACCCATTGGGGGCCATGCTGCGATGTCGTCGCTCGTCGTTGTACCCAATCGTCATTCAACCATCGAAGCGGCATGTCTGCTCATGTCGAACAAGAGCTCTGTTGGCACGGCTTTCGCACAGTTCAATATTTCTCAACTCGCTACAGTATGTTCGAAAGCGTCCGACCCACTTCAATTGCTTTGTTACCATGATGCACAGTAGTGTCACCACTGGGCTCTCCGACAACAGTCTACGAGACTGCCGGCGACCGCGCGCGATACCCAGTATTAGACGTACTGGGATAAATTGCTGAGTGTTTAATTAATTCAACCCGAATATATATAGAGATACTCAGCTAAGCGAGTACAGTCAATTGGGCGTCGTATTTTGTTGTCGCCGCTTGTCCTTCTGAATGTGATGCTCAACCGTGATCAAAGCACCATATCGAATGAGAGCGACAGAAGGCTCTATTGCTTAACTACTACGATATATAGGATCGCTAGATATATTGAAGAATGTACAAAGAGAATTCGACCAAGTTCCTTTGTTCTGTTGTCAGTAATCGCTATGTTCATCTCGCTGATGTCGCGAAACTGATCAAGACTCCCGGTCGCCGTGTCTTGCGGCCCCGACATGGATATCCCAAAACAAACTGCTCTTAGCCTAATTAATGGATCCTTCTTATGTACATTACTGCTCATTGAAGTGGTATTGGTCAATTGAATCATCGGTTATGGTGTCCCCGTTCCTCCATCTGTGGGCAATCGTCAGCCGTCAATCATCACGGGCGATACATTGCATACAACGAATGGAGGCCTCGTTGACTTGGATTTAGAGATAAAATTTGTCGCTCCAGTCATTAGAGCATGTGTGAGAAAGTTCAACTCGTCCTGAATGTTCCGTCGTGGCAGGCTGAGGTTCGCGACAACATTCTCACTGATGCTTCGAGATTGGTCAACACTGTCGTCCCCAACATCAAAGATATGAGATCAACTGTCCCGTATACATTTGACGGCTCTTATAATTTTACTTGAAGGAGAATGGACTGGGCCTAGAATAGTTGAGGCGCTCGCTGTGGTGTCCTCGCTCGCCGTTCTGCTGCACAATCGTCAATTGCCAACCTTCATCGCCAAGACACCATATCCCTCACGATGAACGAAGGCTCTTTTGACTTATCTCTTGCAATATCCTATATCGACCGGTCCACTAGTCCATGTTTAAAGGACTACGATTCGTCTCCGATGTTCTGTTGCGGCAGGCTGAGGTCTGCCATGAGACGTTCTCTGATGTCGTGAGACTGTTCAAGACTGCCACCTAACATCAAAGATATGGGGACAAACTGTTCAACGCATAATCGCGGGATCCTCTTTTTCAAGTTTTGAGACTCCTTGGAGTGAATTAGTCCCAAGAAATGCCATGTTGTGATGCCGCTGCTCTCGTTGCGCTGGTCAATCGTCCAACCATCACCATCGAGTCACTCCATTGCTCACGACCAACGAGAGCTCTTTTGACCTGCATTCCTTGATACAATGTGTCGCTTATACCATAATACCATGTCCCATAGGGCACAACTCGTCTTACTTGTTCGGTCGCGAAGAGATGAGGTCATGGGACAGAGCCCTCACGCAGCGATGTTCAATTGAACAGCTCTCAACCACTATTGTCACCAAACGCTCCTCTATCATTCTCTCAAAGGTTCCGATGAGTTTCTTAGATCTTTTACACTAATAACAGAGCTCTATAACCTCTTAATTCCCCTGTGATTGTTGCCAGTGCTCACGCTCACCGCCCAGATCTGTGAACGGGTAGAGAACAATGGCCAAGGACACTGATTCACTCCCAATACCTGCAATAAATGCACATCACTTGTCATTCACTTTCTATGCAATCACTACTTTCTCTCGTCAACTCTCTTCCGCCTACTGGTCTTCGTGTTTGTGCCCCAAGCATCCTGCGTCGAGTATCTTGATGGCCAAACCATCAACACCGCCATCACCATCACCATCTTCCAGTAACTCGACAACAAGGCACCATCGCAGCAATGTTTAATCTCACCTCTCCCTCCGAGGCCAGCCGTAGGGCCACCAAGCGAGCCTCGCGCGTGGTGTCCAGCCTCAGAAACACCCTCCGGTCAACCTTCTCCAAGAAGTGTGACCAGCGTTCCAAGGAGCAGAAGCCCAAGTACCGACTCTGCAGCAAGCCCAGCATCACTATTACAGATACGGAGACCGGTGAAGAGTGGGAATTTGTCGATCATGATGAACTCGATGGTGATCTCGCGAACAGCGACGACAATCGCACTCTGAGAGAGGAACTCGAGATGAATGCGCGCGAACAGGACGATCTCCTGTATTCTCGACGGCGGATGAACTAGGCTTCTAGCTTGGCGACTATACTGCCACTTCGATCGCCAATTGTTCTGGTGTATTGACTGGCAGGGACATAGAAACGTGCTGCCTGTTCGACGAAACTCGCCATTGCCAGTGGAACAAGAGATCTCTCAAGATGTCAGCATGGCTTCTAGATTGATCGTATATAATCTCCATCTTATGGCTAGCCCCAACTCTCATTCTTTTCCTTCATTCATCCTCGACATCACCCGGACGTTCTTCAGATCAGCAACCAACACCAACCTACCAACACCCAACTCAAACCTATCTTTGGACCCCTTACACCACTACTTCTACGCCATTCCTAGGGACCTTCGACTAACAACATCAGCCTACACATCTGAGCTGAACCCCTTTACACGACAACCTACTACGCAATCCCCAGGACTCCTCAGCTACGACAACACCAACACACCTCCCTACCGACTCAACCGCCATCATGGGTATGCATATGCCATCTGATCCATCCTTCAAGTGGCCCGCGGAGTGCACAAAGCCCAGCATGTTTTCCCTATTGGTCAAAAAGGTGACCAACCTGGTCAAGGGCACCTCCCAAGAAGAAATGGACCGCGACCTGAAGGAGAACACGATCATCCAGCCTGAGGACGCCATCGAGCCTTGGGAAGTCCTTCCCAACATCAAGGACGACCCCTGGAGTGTCGTCGTGGAGAGCCGCGGCGCTCTCTCCCAGTTCGACGACGGCAACGAAGACCGTCAATCTCACTTCGAGCGTACTTACCAATACGAGTTTGACCGTCAGGTCGTGGCGGCAGACCGTGCTGCTATGCGTGAGGCCAAGATGCGTGCATCCAAGTGGATGTGTCCCTCGTAAGCTGCAGAAGTAAAAGTTGTACACATTTTGTGATCTGAGCTTTTTCCTCTTGGTGAGTTTTTTGGGCAATGCTAAGTATACGCCCCCTGAAATAGGATCTTGGTCGTAGAATAGAGACTGACTAACTGTGGCTAGGTAGATGAGATGAGCTTTCTTTAGGTAGAGAGTACATAGACTACTTGGATCATGGGATCAGAGTGAAGGAGAATGGGGCATTGGGATTGACAGAGCGGACTGGATAGCTAGTCGGCTGATAGTACACTATTGTATTAAAGCGTCTGTAGATAGGTATTTAATCTGTTGCCCTCATCATCGGCCTCTGAGGCCATCTCCACTAAACTGTGTCGTGTCTAACATAGAAAACTTCTCAATCTCCCTTCAAAATGCGTATATCATCTGTCAACAAGCTTCCCATTAAACAGCTAATCACCAGTGATGGTTGAACTGATAGCCAAGAGGACTGCCTGTTCGGTGCGAATGCTCGCTGCTCTCACTTCTGAATGAGCGTCCAAGACTCGCGCGACTGGCCATGTCACGCTTACTACCCTCTGTAGTAGACGAGAACTCGGACTTTACATCACCCTCCGAATTGCCCGTGGATGTGGAGATAAGTCTGCGCTCCTATTCTGCAACTTTCTCTCCGCCTCCGCGCCAGAGCCCGTAGAAGCCCTCGCAATTCTTCCAAAGCTTGATGGTACCATCCTCCGATCCTGTAGCATACATCTTGCCATCGGGCGAGAATGCAATTGACCAGATAGGTCCGTGATGTCCTTTGTGAACGTCGAGTTCCTTTCCGTCATCGTATCGGATAACCTTGGCCCATGTGCCGGGCTCCTCACCGACAACCAGCTTGCGACCCTTGAGATCGAGCGCAACACTAGCGATAGTGTAGCTCAGAGGAAAGCGCTTGAGCTCATCCATAGCATTGCGGCCACCCCAAAAGTACGCCGTCTTCCCAGCAGCAACAGCGAGAACTGGCAATCCGCCGCCAATGTCGGTGGGGGAAGCATACTGGGAATCCAGCGACACCATCTCGCAAGACTTGATGTCTCCATCGAGAACTTCGTGTCGAATACAGGCCCGGCTAGGCAGATCGAGCCATCGGATTGTCTTGTCGGATGCGGTCACAACGATGTTAGGGTCCTGGGTCCAGCAAATGAACTTGATCGAACCAGTATGGACGCCTTCGCCGATCTCGAAGCCAGCGGAGGCGGGGATTATAGCAGGGGACCCAGTGGAAGATAGCTCTGAGAGATCGAAGATGCGCAGCTTCTTCTCGAAACCACCGGTCGCGATAAGATCCGAATTGTCGGGAGGGTAGGCAATGGCACGGACAATGTGATCGTGTTGCAGCGTATAGAGCAGCTCGCCGGAGTAGGTGTCCCAGATTTTGCTATGCAAAGGTCAGCGGAGTTGGGTTTTGTGGCGGAGAATACTCACGCTGTGAAATCGGCCGACGCAGTCGCTGCGCTGCAGGTATCAGGGCTCAGTCTAGCTTGCCAAACAGCACCCTTGTGACCGATGAAAGTGCCAATCCTAGCCAGGTCAGAAGAGCTATGAGATCCAGTTGACAGTGACCTACCAGTCGCCGGTCATGCCGTTTCGAAGCATAGGGTTGCCATCTATATCATGTCAATATGCGCTCTGTTGAGACAAGACATTGACGCACCTTTGCAGGCTGAGATCAGAAAGAAGCTGTCAGTTTTCTTCTCGATTTCCTTCTCAGTCTCCTTCTCAAAGGCAGAGAAGGCGATGTGAGGAACAGGTCGAGAATGACCGTGGCAGGTCAGAGGATGGTATTGTCGAGGTTCGGAAGCCATTGCGACAGAAATGAGAAGCGAAGACGAGCGGGGAATGGATTCGTTGATGGGATAGTATTCGATGTCGGTCTAGAGAGTAGCAAGATACCCGATATTGATCGAGGATGTCAAAATTGTAAATGAGAGAGGCCGTAACAGTCGTATGCGTCGTTAAGAGTCGTGGGGATCGTGACTCGTGGCAGAGCTTGTCGCGTGTCGTCGCAGAAGTGTGGAGCGCCTTTCTCGAGCAAATGACAATGAGGAGCGAAAGAGATGGAGAATGGGAACGTTGAGGTCGTGATTGTATGGGGTCGTGTCGTGAGGTCAAAGAAGCGTGAATGTTGCCCCCAAAGCGAACCCCCTTGAGAAGAGAAAGGAGAGGAGAGGAGAGAGGGAGAAGAAAGGAGGGCGGTGATGAATTTGCCAAATATTCGCGAAGACGGGGGAGGACGAAACAGGCTGGACAGGGAAGGAAACGAACGGCGCGCATTCAAAATGACAGGGTCACGCTTGCCCAACTTGAGCAGCGGGGTTACACGACGACGGGGGTCTTTCTTTCCGGTGGGCACCGCCACAAAGCGGGGTAGACTTGGGGGCTGCAATACCTTGACTTGACTTGACTTGACTTGACTTGAGAGACAAAGATATTGACGATAGAGGACAAGGAATTATGCGTGAGACAGAGAAAGAGTTGTCTCAAGGTGTCTGAGTGTGTGAAGCCTCTTTTGGTTCAGAGTACAACGTTGAGAAAAGGGGCCGGAATCCCATGCAAGATATACTACGCACTCCTGAGTCTCAGCAGCTATTTCCGTCCAACTCTTGCTAAAGCAGTATCACCATGAAGGTAGAACAATGACTTACGATATATGCATCAAATCTAATTTTAACCTTCCCGATGTATGCTTAAATGCGAAGCAATAATGCCCGAATGTTCACGACATCCAAGCCCGAACGATATGCCCGGCCAAGTGGAGGTGGCTGGTGCTTAGTGACGCATTGTGGCTTAAGCTGGACGGGACAGATCCGACGGGAAAGGGCGGGCAATCGATCGATCAGCTTCCATTACTGACCAACGATCAACTCTACGATTTGTCACGTTCTTTGATGCCTTTTTTGACGATACAACCTCTTCATACTCTTGTGATTCAGTTCTTGTCGTTGGCGTTACCCTTGCTTGGAGAGATAGCAGGCCGTTCTCTTTCTTGACCCTGTTGCATCATCGTCCAGTCATTCATCAAGCTCCCCCCTCCACTGCATCCAGCAGTGTCACGTACTCTCATCATCCATCCATCAAACCAACCTCCAGAAAAATGACCGACTTCAAGCTGTCGGCGCAATTGGTCGGGCACGAATCCGATGTAGGTATTATTAGGCGACACTCTCTGCATCTCGAAACACTAACGGATCGATAGGTTCGAGCCGCAACCTTCCCCTCTCCCGATACCGTCTTAACCGCCTCCCGCGATTGCAGCGTCCGCATATGGCGCCGCACCCAAGCATCTCCCCCCAACTTCGACGCGACCCTGGTCAGTCGTGGTTCCGAATACGTCAACTCCATCTCCTTCTTTCCTCCGTCCAGTGAGCACCCAGATGGCTACGTTGTCTCTGGTGGCAAGGATACCATCATCGAAGTCAAGTCCCCCAAAGCTTCCAGCTCCGATAACGCCGAACGCCTCTTGATCGGTCACTCTCACAACGTTTGCACGCTCGATGTCTCACCCGACGGCAAATACTTGGTATCAGGCGGCTGGGATGGTCAGGCGCGGGTATGGAGCCCTCAGAAATGGGAAACAGAGCTCTCGTTGAGCGGCCACGAAAGCATGGCGGTCTGGAGCGTTGTTGCATTTGATGAGCACACAGTAGTGACTGGTTGTGCCGACAAGAGCATCCGTATCTTTGACCTGCGGCAGTCTACCGCCGGTGAGGTGTCGCCAAGCTCTACCATCCACACACCTGATGTTGTCCGCGCTCTCTGTCGTGTACCCAACGGTCATCCCAGTGGTGCAGACATCGCGAGCGCAAGCAACGACGGAACAATCCGCCTGTGGAAACTGAATGGTCAACAAGTCGCCGAGCTGCATGGACACGAAAGCTTTGTCTACAGTTTAGCCAGTCTCCCGACAGGTGAGCTGGCCAGTTCAGGAGAGGATCGTACCGTCAGGATATGGAAGGGTACCGAATGTGTACAGACAATCACACATCCCGCCATTTCGGTATGGACCGTCGCTGCGAACCCCGAGACCGGCGACATCGTTACAGGTGCCAGCGACAGCATTGCCCGCGTCTTTACACGAAGTCCCGACCGTACTGCCGACGAAGCGACACTCAAGGAGTTTGAGGAGACCGTCAAGGCGTCATCGATCCCTCAGCAACAGGTCGGGGGCGTCAACAAGGAGAAGCTCCCTGGCCCTGAATTCCTCACCACCAAGGCGGGTACGAAGGAGGGGCAGGTTCAGATGATCAAGGAGGATAACGGCAATGTTACTGCTCATACATGGTCAGTGAGCCAACAGCAATGGATCAACGTCGGTACTGTCGTTGATGCTGTCGCCAGTACTGGTAAGAAGGTTGAGTACCAAGGGAAGATGTATGACTACGTCTTTGATGTCGATATTGAGGATGGCAAGCCTCCTCTGAAGCTCCCTTACAACCTTTCTGAGAACCCTTACGAGCGAGCTACCAAGTTCCTGGGCGATAATGAGCTGCCGCTCTCATACCTCGATAATGTGGCCAACTTCATCACCGAAAACACCAAGGGAGCTACTCTTGGCCAGACTTCAGAGCCTAGCGGACCTGATCCTTTGGGCACTGAGTCGCGATACCGGCCTGGTGAGAACACCCAGCCCAAGGTGCTCCCTCAGAAGGACTACCTCAGCATTACAGCAGCCAAATACGAAGGTATGTTTTCGTCGCTGTGTTTTTGTTCAGTTACTGATAGCGCCAGCCATCTTCAACAAAATCTTGACCATCAACAAGAATATGGTCTCGTCGGGTCGCAAAGACGCGGCTCTGAACCCATCCGATGAATCTGTGCTGTCAGAGCTGCGCGCGGCGCTTGAGTCCAACAAACCAGTTCCCCAAACAGCCCTGCCTCTTCTCGTCCGCATCCTTACACAATGGCCCTACTCTGACCGTCTCGCCGGTCTTGATCTTCTTCGCTGCGTCGCGAAGTACCCTCTCGTTGCTCAATTTTCTGACCCTACCGTTGGCTCCCTTCTCGACCTTGCTTTCGCGTCCTCTCTACCCAAGGGCGAAACTCCCAATGAGAATGCTGCCATGATGGGTCTGCGTACCCTCGCCAACATCTTCTCCACTGCAAATGGCCGCTCGATTGTTAGTGCTCAATCGGACGAGGCCATTTCGTTCCTGGAGCGTATCGTTGGTGTCTCTTCGGAACCCATCGGGCCGTTCAATCGCAACGTCCTCATCGCTGCTACAACGGCAGCAATCAACTTCTCAGTGCTCGTCCATCGCGAGCGCCTCCTCACACCCGACCAGCGTCGCCGCCTCGCTATCCTTCTCGGCACGATCCTCTCCCGTGATGGTCAGACAGACTCAGAGGTTCTATACCGCGCCCTGGTGGCGCTCGGCACATTGCTCTCCGCATCAAAGGCGGAGGCGGCTAATCTCGGTATCAAGGGGTGGATCCAGAGTGCTGTTGGACGAAGCTCTGAGGAGCGTGTCAAGTCTGTCGCGGCCGAGTGCGCTAAGGTCGCTCCGTGAATGTGATATGATGGTGACGTGTATGCAGGCCGCTGCAGCGCCAAAACGGGCTCTTCTTGACGTGGAACGGCGGATGTACGGAATTAGAAGAGAAAAGCATAGAATTAGCGGTGATACTTTGATACGTGATGGCTTGGTGGTGAGAGTGATGTCTGGCGTTGTGAGGGGCGCATGTCAATTGATCTTAAGCGTGAGGCATCGTCTAATTTCACCTCACTTCAAGACTTCAACATCTCATTCATACTGCAATTTATCACATCAATAACGCAGCTTATGAACTTGAATAGTCGTAGATTCTCATCCTACGCGGTGTCTCAAATGAATGAAGCAGATGAAGCTCCCCCAACACCATACCACGTGCGATATCTCAGGCCCCTCAGGACAACCGCAACATTATAAAAATAAATGAAGGGATATAAACAATAGTACCAAATCAATCCAGGGATATGCCAAAAATTCCCCGCCCGTGAAAACGCCAGTCGTTATGCTTTGTACATTTTTCTTTCATACCGGTCGCTCAGATCAAGCAAATAGGGCATATGCTCCCGCTGCCACGAGCGGTAGCCAGCCTGCCAGGTTCAGCTGGCGCAGGGTTTGTGTCGCGCCGGATTCGCTAACGTAGGAGTCGGAGCCGGATTCCTTGGTCGTGATGGTGTAGATCTCTGCGAAGCCGATGTCGGTGGAGTTGAAGCAGTTGGTCTCGTTGACTTCGGCGATTCTCTTGTCTCCTGGTTCAGCGAAGATGATGTCGACGCACTGGGCATGTCAGTCAGTTTTCCTCCACTACAGACAATTGCTGGCAGATGATGGGACGTACGGAGTACAGAGCTGCACCGTGGATGGCGAGTTCTACAACTTGGATTGTAGCCTTGTCGCCTGCCTTTACGGTCGTGTTCACGGGCAGAGGCACCTGAGGGAGACAGATGGTTCCTGGGAAGGGATTGTTGGTGGGACCGAGGATCTGGAACATGGGGACGACGGGATGTGTCATGTTGGCTGGGCCGCCGTCAGGTCCATCGCTGCCAAAGCCCATGTTCACGTAGGCGAAGGCTGTCTGATGGCCGCGGAACCAGCCGGGCTGGAAAGCGACAGCGCCGCCTCTTGTGGGCCAGTACGTTCTGTTTGTCGTGACATTTTGACCGCCGCCTGATGATGTTAATTGGTGTTGCTGAGGAGAAGAGGAGAGAACAGGACAGGGACGTACAAGGGTAGACCCATTGCATGCCGTAGGGAAATGTCGCATTGGTGATGAGGTTGTTTCCTCGCCAGCCGGGATAGGTAATCACGCTGTGCGCTGACACGATTGTCGCGAGGAGGACCGAGATGAATGCTGACGTCCTCATGATTGCGGTTTGTTTTGTGTGGTGTAATTCGTAGTATTGGGTGATATTCTCTCTCTAGCAAATGGACAATGAACAAGAACAAGGCTCAGCCTCGAACATTTAAAAATAAGATAATAAATTCACGAACCGACGATTATGATAAAGCAAGAACTTCTTCGGAGAAAAAGGAAGAGGAAGAGGAGGCCGCGAGTTCTGGTCTTAAGGCAGACACAAGTGGCCATCTTTGCAGCCGCCCAGCTCAACATTGGGATGTGATGGCCCAGTAAGAGGCCGTTGGCGATGCATCTTGGAGGGTGTGACCCCTGCTGCAGAACGGGAACACACGCCCAATGGGATCAGCGGGATGAGTGATTTACAGGGCTACAGGGCGTTTCTGGCCTGTGACTGGAGATGTTTTAAGCGCTGGCGCTAGGCTTATTTCAGTGAGCAGCCAATGGCATGTTGGAGTCGATGGGGTAGATGGGGCGGGCGTTGGTGATGGGATATGCTGGTTAATGAAGAGGAAGAAAAGGACGGTAAAGGTCGACTCATTTCATTGAAAGATCGGATCAGGAGAGCCGATGAACGATTCGTAGCCGCGGCTTGATGTGGTGATGGATTCTCAGACTGTCTCAGTGATAGTCTGAGGCTCGGGGCGAGGTGTGCCGCGTAGACGCCAAGATCCATATCATCCATGGTCACATCCATCACCAAGCACAGACGCAGACACTACCGTAAGCTGATGGTCGTACTGTACTGTAGTCGTTCTTATCAGTACGGCCTGTGATTGGCTGTTCTCTGTGCTCTGTGCTATCGTTGCATTCTCGGCGAGAGAGTGGTTTAACTTGTGCTTGTTGGACCACGGGTTCTTCAATCATGCGCCTCACGGATGTCTTCAATTGTGGCATGGCATGGCAAGCGACAGCACGACGATAATAGCAAGTATCTCACAGAATAGCAATCATGTCGGCGCTGAGCTATATAAGTCGGGCAGTGACAGACCAGTCGGAGTTTTATTCTGCATCGCTCTAAGCATTGAACTCAAAACGCCACTAAGATCTTAAAACTCACCTTGTCTTTACCGAAGCTCACCGAGCCCTGTGGAGTATCGAAATCTCAGTCCTCACGACAATCTTCATTGAGAGACTCACTATAAGTAACAATCTCACTATTATTCCCCATCTTTTACACAATCGCCTCAATTGACTCATTATCTCACCTCATTTTCTGCTTTTTTTATGCACAATAACTTTGGCTTCACGTTCAAAGAGTAGCTTCACAATGTCTTCATCACAGGATTCTTCAGACTGGACGAGAGTCGTGCGCAAGGGCCGCAAGAACAGACGAATCAACACCGAATCTCACTCTTTAACACACGCGAAGCCTCAGACGGAAGGTTTAAGAGCGCCGGAGGACTTGGAGAAGGATTATAAGGAGCATCGCGAGAGATGGGAGGAGGAAGCCTACTCTTGTCCCCGTCTTCGTGAACTCGTCACAGCCAAGGCGTCGCATTTGACAGAGATTGACAAGGCGGTTCATCTCGGCGTCGGGACATTTGATCCGAATGACGGGCTCAATCTCGATGGCAAGAGATCGACGTTTGCGCAACTTGCGGCTTTTGAGATCATGGTTGAAGAACTGGGTATGCCTGCTCTCATCAATTAAATGTTCGTGGATCGGGCTGATTTGAGCAGAGAAAATCACGGGCGGCAAGATCGAGACCTTCTTCCAAGACCCAGCCTTCAGCGCCGCCGACAAAACGTTCCTTGAGAATATCGGCCATACCGTTCTCGACGACCCGAAGGGCACGCAGATGGTTGATGAGAAGACGCTCTTCTTTGGTGTTCATCTCTACAGACCAGTCTACAACGACGCGCTGGAGGGCGAACTCCCCGCGCTGTTTGTCGGCACCGGCTGGGAAGACTGGGGAGAGTAAGTTGTCCTTGTTGTTGGTGTTGAGCGGTGCTAATTGGGAACAGCATCTTTGCAGACAAGCACATCGAGAACGTGGAGAGGATACACAAGTCGTATGAACGCTGTGACTTTCCGCGGCAGAGAATGGACTGTGCGTTTTCGACGACGAGTATTTACTGGAAGCCCAAGAGTGAGGAGGAGGGCGAGGCTAAAGGGAAGGGGGTTGTGGTTGAAGAGGTTGAGATTGAGGATGGGGAGGAGAAGAAGGACGGGGATGAGGAAGAGGAGTTAGCGAAGAAGCTTGAGGCTACTAATATTAATTAATTGCTTATTGGTAATTGTTAATTGATGAGTGTTTGTTCATATCTGGCCATGGTCTGCATCTTGGGCTTCGATTGCTGGTGGCTGCAAAGACTAATCGCTGCACCTCACTGATGGGCTTCTTCTCTTGTGCTCAATTCCTCAGACATGCTCTCCTCGAGTATTTCAATGACGCGCTTTGGTGTCCAATGTCTCTTTGATCTTCCCTCGGCCTTTTGTCATGATCTTCGCTTCTCTTCCAACCTCCTCCAACATCGAGTCAATCTCCAGTCAACATCTTCATAAGTTGCTCTCGCTCTTCAATTCTGTTGTCGCGGTCCTTTTCTTCTTAGCCTTTCAAGTTTTTTCCTGATCATTCTTTTCTCTTCCTCATCCTCGCCTTGACCTTCACCATTCATCATCATCCTCAATTGATCAACATCTGCAACTCGACCACTCGCCATCTACATCATCGCGCGCCTTCATTTCAAGACTTTGATCGTTCCAGTAAGACTATCCCATTCCTCTATTTGTCAATTTCACCTTAATTCCTCAAATCTCTTCACTTGGCCGCCTAAAGAGTCCTCTAACGTCGTCCTAACCCTCCCTCATCTCCTCTAACCTTTACCCAATTTCTCAATCTTTTCCCTTCCTCTCCTCAAAACTTCCATCTTATCCTCTAACCTGCCATAAAATCTCCTAAATTATCGTCTCTCTTTACAAGTCTCGTCTAAGTGCGCATCGCGCAGTGATTCACAGCCTCTTCAATCTTCCTCTTATAAATTCCGTCTCTTCTCGTCAACCTTCATCCAGCTCACAAAACTCAGTCACTTACATCAAACACTCTACAAAGAGTCTACAGATCTTAGACCTATTTCTCAATCTACCATTGAATGCCAATCGCAATGGCGCCTTCATCCGCAGAGGCAAAGCCCGACAAAGCTGCCCGTGACGCAGAGTACCAAGCTCTCTGGCAGGTCTGTGATCGTGCATCTCGCAAGCATGAGTACATCTACGCCGACGATAGACTCAAGCGTTCGCTTCTCGAAGACGCATGTGATGCAATCATGCTGAAGAGGTAACGGTCTCCCCTCAACTACAATGGACCAAGACTGACCCTCTGTAGACAGAAGCTCGGCAAGGACCCGTGCGGAACTGACATCGACGCCATGGTGAACCTTCATCTTCAACGCGAAGTCACCGGCCGTCTTCTCGCGACCGCTCGTATGGGTGCTCCGATCCCTTCGCCCAATCCGATGCCGTACATGAACAATGGACCTGCGTTCAATGCGCCACAGAATGCGTATCCTGTGAACCCAGGCCCCTTCAATGGCAACCCGGCTGCATACAATGTCCCTCACCCACCGCTCAACGCGGCCCCCCAGCCCCAAGCTCGCGTCCTCCCCCCAGACTTTGACTTCTCCGCCCCAAACAGTACGGAAGAGCTGCGAGAGGACATGGCCACGGTCATCAACACCCTCCGCGACTTCGCCAGAAGAATCGCCGTTCTCGAACAAAAAGTCGGCAAGCTCACGCAGGAGCGCGACAGGTTGAAGGCTGGGGCGTTTGACATGATGAACGCCGGCATGAACAAGTCGGCGTCCGTCCCTCCGGCCATGTTCCACTACCCCCATGAGGGGATCGAGGGTTTATCTGCCGTCGCCTATTCGCACCCCGGACCTCTCACGCCTAGAAGTCAGACGCAGGAAGGGGATGAGGGAGGGGATGGAACGTATCAGCCTGGGAATTGAGGCTTGCGATGGGAGAGGGAGATGAGGAGTTTTCATGAGGCTGGTCAATGCCATGGGTGCTGGGAATAACTACTTGGGCGATTGCTTTACATGGTATGAATGCTTGGGACCGGCGCATTGAAGCACGGTATATACATATGTATCTTGCTTGGCTATATAGCTTGTAACGACTGACGACGGCACGAATATGCAGCGCCTTCGGGCAAGATACCCATCAATTAGGAACATTAATGATCATTATATTGCAACAAGCACCAATACATCGCATCACAGATCATTTCATGCATCACGCATCAATCGTCGAGCCTATACTTGTATTGTTCGTCCTACGTTCCTCCATCAACTATATACTCTCGCAATTGCGAGTCGGTACAATAAGCCAGCCTTCCAATTCCATCGTCTACAAAACAATCGTGCCAGGCGTATCCGAAACAAAACAAAAAATAATAATAAAGGGCATAACATTTTACCTGTTTTCCCTATTACTCCGTAACTCCGGTCCGTGATAAGACATTAAATGCTGAGTGTTGAGGTGATGATGGTTATATCCAATGCATGCCTTCGCATCCGCAGACCTGACATAAACTCAGGCATCAATCATCGCGGAGCAACGTCGTGAATGCATCGAGTCGTTTATGAAGAGAACATGCTGTAGTCCTGGATCGTCTTGCCGTCGCAGTCGGGAATCTTGACTCCCTTCTTGAGCTCACGGTCTGCTGTCAACAGACCCCATTTGTCTTCCCAGTTCTTGCCCTTGGTGTTGTACCTCTCCTTCCAAGGCTCGTCAAATGCCTCGAACCAGAAGTAGTTGGTACCGTTCTTGAGAGACTGACAGACCCAATCATCCATGAAGGTGTTGAGCTCGTCAATGCCCGCGACCGATCCTTTGGTACAGGTCGCGGCCGAGCCACAGTTGGTGCCGCCTCCGGTAGGCCAGCCTGTCTCCGAAATGATGTTCTTCTTCGTGTCTTTCTTCCAGAATTGTCCATTGTTGGTGTCCCAGAAGTTATAGGTCCAAGCGGCAGCCTCGGATGCCTCCACTCCGGCAAAGAAGGGATGGATGTTGGCCATGATATAGTCACTGTCCGTCGCAAGCTCAGATGTCCAGTCATCACCCAAATCGGAGGTAGCAACAGGGAGCTTGAGGCCTTTCTTGTCGAGCTTCGTGCGGGTGTCATCCAAGATCTTGGCCAATGTAGTGATATTCATCTCCTCGCGGAAGAGGATCTCGTTGGCAATGATGATACCCTCAAAAGGATCATCACCATACTCATCCAGGATGTCCCACATCTGTGCCATCTGTCGATCGTTGGTTGTCTCGTTCTTGTCAAGCCAAACACCCATCCAGATCTTGGTATCCTTGAGTTCCAATCGGTCCAGGGCATGAATCAACATCTGCGTCTGGTTGCAATCGGTTCCGTACAGTCGAATCTTGTTGGTAAGCTGACCCAACACGGCAACGTCGCGAGTGATGTTGTTCTGAGAAGGTGGGTTATGCATACAGTCGGGATACTGCGAGTTGAGAGGAGTATAGTCCATGCCAGGAAAGACTCTGTGGAGGTCGGGATTGTTCAGAAGCTCCTTGATCTCAGCGCTGTTTTTGCCAAGATCGCCGTTCTTCTTGGTGTCGTCCTTAGCTGACTCTCCCGAACTCGCTGTACTGTCGTCTTTCTTGCCATTGTTCACCATACTACCAACGACACCGCCGACAATAGCACCAACGATGACGAGGAACACCACGACGATGATGAGCCACTTGCACCTCTTACTCCTCCCAGTGTCCTTATCGTCTGAGCCATAACCGTAAGGCTTTTCCCGTGCACCATTCATCTCATAGCTTCCGCCTGTACATTATTAGCGAATGCGCCCTCTTGGCAGACGAATACTGACCTCGTCCACCCAAAAGGCCGCCAGCAGCCGCACCACCTCCAACCGCAGCAGCGGTTGCAGAAGCACCCCTCTTCGCGCGGTCCGAGTTGGAGAGGCTAAGCATTGAGTTCCTTTGGCTCTTTCCATACACAAGTCCGTCATCTCCATCGTCCACAATATCATTGGGATTCACTACGCCAAGACTGTCGCTGCCGTGACGCGAATTCGTATATCCGGGATATGGGTTATCGATGTAGGGATCGCTACCGTTGAAGTGAGATGTCGCAGCTGATGGTGGCCCACGAGGCGAATCGTAACCGTGACCGTAGCCTCCATTTCCGCCGTACGGGTTTTGCTGAGTCCGCGATGGAGGCGGGGGCAAGTTGGAGTGTTCCATTGCGCCTATGCCGCTATAGCGAGGATTACGGTCAGCAACATTAACAGCAATTCCCGCCATACCGCCAGATGCAGACATTCCAAAATTGTCTGCGCCCGGTGTTGTATGGGAGTTTGGATGATCATACCCCATATGTCCGCCGCCGCCACCTCCGTAGTTGTTATAGCCTTGGTTGCCGTAATAACCGTGATCGTTTTGTTGAGGCGATGGTCGTCGAGGACTGTCGTATCCAGCGGATCCAGCGTACGGCGAAGGCGATACTGGGCGACCGTGAGAGGAATAGTCGTCGTAGCCACCTTGTACACGGCTGTATGAAGAATCGGGATGTGTGCTTGGGTGATTTGATCTCGGGGGAGCGTCGTATTGGGCAGCCGAAGGTGAATAACTATGGGGAGGGGGGATGGGTCTTCGGGGAGAGGAATCGTAGCGGTTATGAGAGTCGAGCGGTTCGCTCTCGTAGGGATCCCCGTGGTAGTTCTGCATTGTGGATAATGGTTGGATATTAAATCTGGATCCAGACGGAGGAGCAGGCAGGCTCAAGCAGTGTGACACTGATAAAGATAGATAGCGATAAGGCGCTGGAACGCAACAAAACAACTCGAGAGCAGACAGTGCCAAGAGGATCGATGATGCCAGCAGCGGGCGCGCCGCCTCAAGGGGGATCACCTTGGAAGAAGGTGGGTGGATCAATCGGCGAGATGTGATTTGCAGTTGAAACGAGAGAGAGGAGCAAACAAGTTGAGCGAGTGGAATGAGAAGACCGACCGACCCGAATCTTTCTTTTTGCCTTGTTATTGCGAGAGAGATGGAGCTGAAGAGAGGGAAAAAGATGGAGTGACGAGGACATGAGTAGAAAGAGCCCAGTCAATGAGTGAATGAATGAATCGTTGCTACAACTGTTACGGCCCCAGTTAGAAGGAGCGAATGAGCGAATGAGGGGGGCAGGTAGCCACACCGGATGCGGACCGATAACCTGGAACTTCCCATTTTAGCGGGTGTTCCGCCCTGGACTCCCCGGCAACCGGCCCCTAGTATTCCAGCCAAGGCGGGACCCGTGACGCAGATGTTCTGGAACCCCAGGCCAAGAGCATTACCATGTTGATAATACGAGAGATATTGTAGTGCAAATTAACAATGTCAAAAATATTGTAGTTATGTTCAACATCAGTCAGAGTCGATAACAATTGCAAATGTTCATTCAGAGCTGGTTCATTGCACAGCCTCCTCCAAAACGGGTGCAACGGTAGACACGAGGTTGGAAAATCCTCTAGTGGTGTGTGAGATCATCAACACGGGGTTGAGCTTGTCTAGACTTGGTCAAGCCGACTCCATCTTCCACAGTGGATGGATGCGTGCGTTGCGCGTCCTCAGAACCTCGATCTATATTCGGAAACTGTCTCAGTCCAGTTCTTTGTTCTACTTATCGCCGTTTATTCCCAAACTCACTTGTTCGTATTATACAGGAATGACCACGTAAACCCCCAATCAGTTCTTAATCTGCCAACAATGGCCTCATCGTAAAACTCAAACAAGCGACGAGGGTCAATCCTGTACGAACATGGCACAGCTGGGTCTGGGTTATATGCCCCTGTAGAATACGACTTTAGCCTGTCGATTGACGATCAACATGGAACCTCGAGGGTTACAGAAGGGAGAGACGATGAGAATCGCTGAGGATTCAGCTGTGACTATCCAGTGATCAATCAAAACAAACAGAGACAGAAACAGAAATGCCTGGAAGTCATGAGGCTGGTGATGAATGCAGCCAAGATTACAGCCGCAATTGATCGATGCAAGACGGGTCTCGACATGTGGCGTCGCCATAATATTAATTTATCACCCTCATAATCACCAGCGGCACAGCTATACCACAAGCATGCCATCATCATATGAGCCAGCTTACGGGTGTTATTTTCGCAAATTCAATCACAGAAAATTAACAGAAAATTCCAGTCTTTATGTTATCTTGTTTATGTACCACAATTCGCAGATTAAAGGATCCTCTGTGACCCGGCATTCTTCCCAGTTTTACTCTCTCCCTGGTGCGACACCGTTTGTTTATCGGCGATCCTCTCGCCTGAGAGGCTTTTTTATGCGACACTGTTGGTCGATCAAAAAGCTCTGTGCTTCAGCCGATTAGAATTCGCTTGCTGCTCATCGGCGATTATGACAAAAACCCCACAAGATTTGACCGAGGCCAATTCTGGCTCCCTGTCAGCAGAAAGACGCCTAACAATTAAATAGTCTCAGCGCCGGGCCTGTCAGCAAATTGCAGCTGTCGCTTTAAGGCTGAATTGGTGGAAGGCTGTGACTTAGAATGGTCGCCGGTGGCTGAAAATGGAATTAGCCATGGACCCTTGGGCTTGAGGCTTAAAAAAAGGAAATGACATTTGAGGATTGTCAAGGTCGACACCCCTATTTCTGAGACCAAAGTTCGTGAAAAGCCACCTCCGGTTCGGGACGGAATCCCTTGATTTAGATGCTGAGTCTTGATCGCGATTCGGCTGTACGAGAGGCTGTCGTGGAACGTTGCACGATCAATATGTACATCATGATTACAGCGCAAGCCAGATGTGCACAAAGTACAGAAATGTCTTGCATTGACGTCAAAGTCTCAATATTGCATCCCTTGACAGCTGAGGGGCTTGAACAGGCTGACTGGCTTTGCTCTTGGCGTTCTGATTCTTGTTGTGGGGCTACTGAAAGATGCAGGGTAGGCGACTTCAATTCGAACATCACGATGTTCAGCGTAAGTGGGCGAACAACCCCAGCCTGGTGAGATACTGTTTATTGCGCTGGTTAGGTAGTTGGGAAGCGTAGACTGGGTGCTTTGGACAATGTGTTTTGTCAAATACATTCACGACTCTCTTCATTGTCATGCCTGATCAGAGGCTGAGCTTTGAAGGCTGTGAAGCAACAACATCACTATACCATTTTCACAAACAAGAACCATTGCGCCGTCTATTGTCGGAGGCACCACAAGTCCTTCTCAAGCCATGCGCAAATCTATCTGGGTCTGTCGCATTGCTTCAGAAATTAGCAAGACTGCCATTGCACATAAGATACTACCTACAATGGCGTTCCCAGTACATCATCTCTGTTCCTCAATGCTCGCATCAGTCAATGGACGCTTGCAGCCGCAATATGTACATTCAAGCCCATTATACGAAGAGCACGATTATTTGGCCTTGCCTGAGGTGGAAAGAGTTGTTTATTGTTATACCGCACTCTCATAGCACATAGCCATCGTCGTCTCTAGGACCCCCCCGGAACAGCTTGTAGACTTCAAGATTAGAGCGCACAAGGTCCTTTAGCAGATTTCATGACTTTCAATGGAAATAAGCAGCTTGATTGAAGCATAGTAGGACCTGAATGACTTGCAGTTCGGCGAATCGCATCCTCTCGTCGTCTTTCCGAGCCTAGGGCTGGGACATATTGCAAGGTCGTTGCAGCATACTTGGCTTCCTAGAGGGCATATGTGCTATATGATCTGATATCACAAGAAACACTACAAGCTGACATACCGAACATCATCGCAGAGTTCTAGCTTCATAGTTGTCGTTGCAAGAAGCTTGTTCTAATTGGCTAGCTCTCAACAACAGCAAGTTCAGCATCACGAACGTATAAACCACCAATCACAACACCCTTATACGATAGGTAACAAGATCTAGATCACACAACAGCTCAAAGAACAAAGAAATATAACACGCGACCCTTGCCATACCGGCAGTTCACCAAAGACTTGGAAGAAACCCGCTCATGTGACCGGCTCTTCAATCAACGTTGACCAGCTAGCTTTCAAGCAAATATTCCCGCTTCTCATTCTCAAGCTCGGCATAACACAGTAAAACGAATAAGCATGCATGGAAAACTCCCCCATTTACCTACAAGCCAAGCATATATGACGTTGTCTACAAGGGCCTTCCTCCACAACACCAACCAACGAGCTCTCACGCGGAGCAAAACTCCGACGTCCGCTCCACATATCTCACCCACTGAATATCTTTATCGATCGATTTTGCCTTGAACAGAATCAATATACAGTGATTTATTCAACTGACACGATGTAGATTGCATTGGTGTGGTTAGATCTTGTGCGGCGAGCAAGGAGTGATGTCATGGTGAAGATGAAGATCTTGACATCATACGTGTGTAGATGCAGCATCAGGCATGAAGACGCTTTATATGAAGCCCTACAGCGTGCAAAATATGACTTTTATCCTCTTCACTCTCATAATTCTTCTGTGATCATACACAAAGATCTTACCAAGACTCAATTGACCACTCATCTTCAAACACTTCACAAACAACACAATCATCATGTCTATGAACCCAGAGTCTGCTACTCCCCAACAGGGTGAGTTCCGAAGCAAGGTCGCTCCCTCTGAGCCCCTCACTACCAAGGGCGTAAGTCAATCGTCATAGAAGTACTCTTCATGATACATCATACTCACATCTGCCAGCACAAGCCCGGAGTTCTCGTTGGCAACGACGCCGTCCCCGAGTTCCACGCCGAGCAACACCCCGCCGGCACAGCTCCCCCAGAGAACACCTTCCAGCCCAACCCCGAGACCGAAGTCCCCGCCCAAGCCCCCGGTGCCTCAGGCGCCGTGTCTGCCTCCGCGACTCTCGGGGGCGCCACGTCCGCTGATGTGCACACTGGTCTAGGCAAGCCTGCCGCTGGACAGACTAGCCAGGAGCTTCATGGTCGGGAGAAGAAGGATCGTTCTGGTCTCACGGGTGTTGGCGCAAACCCCTCCGATCCTATTCATGATATGGGTGCGGACCGGGATCATCCTACGAACTATCGTGGAAAGGGTGGTGAGAATGCGGTGGATTATCCTGGGGCGGAGGATAGAGAGCCCGTCAAGGCTGAGCAGGTTGCGAGTGAGCGCGCTTAAATGTCTGCTGTGCGGACGGGATGGAGCGATGTATATTATTAGCCATGATGGCTTAATGAGTTAATGTCAAACCAACGATATGTATCGGCCGTTCCATGTGATATGTAATCTGAGGTCAATGGACAGTTGAGGTTCACCCAAGACACAACAGCAATGCGAGGAGTGGTTGGCAGAATGGCAGATTTCTCACGTTCGTATAAGCTGCATCAATGCTGGTAGATCTGCAGGGCGTGTTCATATTCAGCTCCGGTTGTAATCGGTCATGTCAGCAACACGGGTCTAACATCAGCAACCGTCAATGAATCCTGGTCTGTAGTGCCACACACAACGAAAGATGGCACAAGGGCGGCTTGACCAAAGCCTCGGTGAGCAACCATCAAGGTAAAGCAGTGCACACTTGGGCATCAATATGCGCCATTTGCTCCAAGATAGTGGCAATGGTTCACTGCAATGCAATGCAATGCAACCAATCGAGGCATAATCGTCCTGTCTTAGACCCTCAGCCCTATGCAACACAACAGTCTGCACCTCCAAGAATGCCTCGCGATGCGCGTTTTAATTATAGGATCAAGCGTTGAAACATGGATGTCGCCATGATCGCCGAAACCCCTCGATTTGGGATGAACTCAATCCTCCTCCTGGTCTCGGCAGTGCGACTTTGACCTTTGACATCCCTGAAGCGCCTCCAACGTCCCTGGATCTCCCCACCCGTGAGGGGAAGTTGGACAGGAGTCGATTGGTAGGTTATTATTGGATTATGGATGAGGAGACGAACTGCGGCCGTTGTGTCTGTGATGAATGCTTGAAAGGCGAGGGCAAAGTCATTGTGAGGTTTATCTCTAATGGTTGTTGCGTGTCCGATCATTGAGCGTGGGGGGGTTATATCGAGGCATCATCATTCGAGTACTCTCGCTATGCTGAATATGACATTTTTGAGTGCCCAATCTAGCCATCTCTGGGTCTCCCAGCACTTGTTTAGGCATTGTTTCTCCTCATTTGTCTTCGGAAGCAACGGCAGTTATTCTTCAAGTCTGGGCTAGGCCGAGACCCAGTTTCTATGCTCTAGCGGATCTCAGAGGTATCCACTACCACGCGCCATCTAATGCTAATAAATCTTGTTCTTGTTCTTGTTCTTAATTCACGACGCACTCGTTATTAGAAGGATTCGTTTATTCTGAAACTTAACTATTATAGTAAGGCTGATTTATTACTCTTCACATGTGCCGAATAACTTGCCGTAATGTAATCTGTAATAATCTCAGTCAGCTTCTAAACCGAGAGATGTCAACTTCAAATCCATATCATAAGTTTTTATCTCTAACCACAATAACCGCCGTATTCTCACCAATCATCTCAAAATCATCCAATCAAGGAACTCTATCCCCGCTGTGATCAGACCCCCTCCACAACCCGGTAGCTAAGCCAAACTTATCCTGATCCATATACCGTCTCGCCTCGTCCGCCCAGCGATCAACGGAACCGCCGTTACACCTCATTGAGCTTCTAGATCCCGTTAGACACGTCAAAGATTGTAAGTTTAGCTATCAGTTTTAAAAGACTCAGCTCAAATATCTCCCCAAAGTCAAATCAATCTCTGGTGGAGGTGACTAACATGATAAACCTTGCTTGATCTTGCTTGGCTCTCTCCACATTCGCCTTCTCCCTTTTCCCCCTGTTCTTCTTTTAATGAACCCGTTGCTCTTCACGTGTGGGAATAACTTATATTCCTAAAGGTTTACATCGTTAATATCATCCCACTCATTTCGGGATCTCGCCTCATGACAAGCGCCGCTGACGTTGACAGATTCCACTGATAGGTTCTGCACTCTCTCTTAGCCAGGTACGGCACAGCACAGTATTGGATCGGTACATCAAGACCCATCCCCTGTAAGCTCCAAAACCGAGTACCGAGCTGGTCCCCCCGTTCTACTCTACCAGAACGGCTTCTCGTCTCTGCGCGAGCGGGCTCCTCCTCACACAAACGATCTTCCTTTTCGAGCTTTGAACCAACAAGCCCTTTTTTTTTTTTTTACTGTCTTGGGGTTATCGTTTGTTGGTGGAGCCCCTGGTACCTGTAAATCATGGAGATCCAGTTCTCGATCCCTATCAATGGAGGGCGATCCAACAGCTCGGCGCCGTAAGCCTGAAACCCTGTCGCACACAATATGGATGGATCCGAGCTGAGCTGACTTACCGTTAGTTCTTCAGGTACAGACACTGAGAGATCTGCAAATGCGACGGCTTCAAGAGCTGGCACGCATCGCTTTGCTCTTGAGACAAGAGCGCGACATACAAGACGGAGCTCAAGTAGAGCACGCACAGGTTGTGCTACATGTGAGTTAGTTCAGTGCATGTCTTTCGTGAGTCTGTTACTAATGGCTTCTTAGGCAAGTAAGTGTCATGCAGTTGGTCGCATGAACTCAATTCCTTGGGTCGTGCATAGCGTAAGAAAGACACTAACATCGTCAAGAAAGCGACATGTCAAATGTGATGAGACAAAACCAGCCTGTCTCAATTGTCTAAAATGGCGAGGCTCATGCGATGGCTACGGCGACGCAGCAGCTACACCCGCTGAAAGCGCCACCGAACCTCGGCCGCGCTCAACAGCATCCAGATCAAAAGCGACAACGAACTCTGCGACTAAACCCCGTGCAGCGTCCAAGATTAAGGTTACTACGGGTTCAACGGCTGTTGTGAAAGCAAGACCACCAACAATCCCCGAAGAACCTGCAATCAACACCATCTGCTTCACAAGTAGTGAGCAGCGATCTTACTTTGATGAATGGTCGGCTCTGAGCGTTGGTTTCCTCAGTGGAGGACTGGGAGACTCACGATTATGGACGACTACGATGCCTCAACTTACACTACAGGAACCCTCGTTGAGGTATGCTGCTATGGCAGTTGGCGCACTACGTAAAGCCTCCAACGTTGAGTTTGAAGCATCTTCACCAGGGAATGAACTCGCGGGCGACAACAAGCACTACCTCAACGCAATTGTCTACTACTGCGAGGCTTTACAACTGCAAGCCAAGGCCAGACCGACGAAAGAGGGCCTACGGACCGCAATGCTGGCGTCTCTGCTGTTCATCTGCTTCGAAGCGCAACGGGGAAACATGCCAGCAGCTCTCAAGCACATCACTCACGGCTTCAGCATGTTGAACGAGCTTGCGGCTTGTACCGACAAAGCTCCCAGTCTTGTCAGAATCGCACCGGCACCTCCAGCATTGGTCCAGGAGATCCTGGATTGCTATAAGCCCTTGGAACTCCAGTCGCGATCATTCATGGGCTCGTATAAGAAGTTCTTCTTCCCGCCCAAACCGCCCGCGGTCGCCGCAACACAGGCGCCTCCCTCACAAACGGCCAGTCCTCGCTCTGCATCGAGTCCACAAAGTCAACCAGGTACGCCGTGGGCGAACGCACCTCCCAGTCAGCAGAAGCCTGTTGGTCTTCCGAGTCCGCAGAGTCAAGCGAGTCCGCAAGCCATGTCAGACCAGCAGACACCTCCGCGAGCACCTCCGCAGAGACCTCCAGGTATCGCGCCGTTTACCAAACACTCGCCTTACTTCAGGCCGAAGCAGACAAATATTCGTGTGATTGAAGATATGCCCGCTGTTTTCGGCACGCTGGACGAAGCCCATGGATACTGGACATTACTACAGAGGCAGCTTGTGCAATACATCCCTCTTCTGACTGCGACGACAGCACAGCTTGCTTTGACGAAAGTGAGAGACATGAAAGAACTGGAAATGAAGCTAGACAGCGTGAGGCAAAACCCGCGCATCTCAAAGTTTCTGGAGGAATCCAGGCATTGGCTTCAAAGATGGTCAACGTCCTTCAGTCCCCTGCTTCAAACTGCGCAGGACAATCGCCAGAGCGATGAGCAGTCTTATCTGCAAGCGATCAACTTCCATATTGAGTTTCTCATCCTTTACATTTACACGTCCATGCCACGATACTCTAGCGTAGAAACATCAAAGAACCTCACGCCACAATACCGGGAGCTCAACGCCATTGCCGAGACTTTAATCGCATCGCGTCCCAACTGCGGTTTCGCAATGGACTCAGGTTGGACATGGCCTCTCTTTGTCTCAGCATTCGGCTGTCGCGATCCAGAAGTCAAACAAGACGCCATTCGCATTCTGGGGAAATACCCCATCCGCAACGCCCTACGCGACAGTCGTGTGTTCCGCGCCATCGCTCTGAAGAACCTTGAAGTCGAAGCTATGAACGCAATGGAAGGCGATGAAGATGAGCAGTGGCTACGACTGAGGAGGAGAGAGCTCGTCTTTGAGGATCTGGGGATGAACATCATCTTTCGGTATGCGGAGAAGAACCAGGCCACGGGGGAGTGGGAGCTCATCGAGGATGTGGCGGCGTTCATGGTTGGGGAGGATGGCCAGTTGAATTGGCATAGACAGCCTATCTCGGAGTCGGTGTCGATTCTTTCGGGTGTTTGTTAATGAAGTTTTGATGGGGGTAAAGGAGGATTTGGATAGATAGCAAGCGTAGGAGTTTCGGCGTGCGTGCTTTTAGGCTACGACGATAGCCAGCTATGGAATCTTGCGACTTGTTTTAAGAAGAGCTTATAAGTTGACGTTGCCTAGACATCTTGAGGTAGCATCTGCTGTGAACATCCCAAAACTAATGGTTATACCATTCTGACAAGCTCAATTGTGCGATTCATGGTGAATTGAACCTGCAACATTTCTGCCGAACTACATCCTACAACGCAATGCTAAGGAATGCAAGATGTTATTGTTGCTATTTTATTTGACCACCACTTGTTATTTAATACTCTTATCAATTTGACGGTGTTGCTCGATCGGCTTGTTGACTATTGCAATTCACACGTGAAATCAGCAATTGACGAACAAACAGACAGCAAAGCTACAGGACATAGACAGATTACAAGTAAACCATCACCTAGCAAACACCAGCATCCTAAATATATATTTTATGAAGTCATATCGACCATCATCTGCCGTTATTCTCACTATTATCCCTTTCAACTGTCAGTCTAGGGTACCTCCTCGGCGTAGATGCCGAGGTCGTCGGCCTTAGGCACGCGCCACCTCCACATTTTGAGCCAGCACCGACCGGGAAGTGACGTGCCTGTGCTTGTGCCTCGGGGTTCGGCGGGCCAAAGCAAGCGAATCCCCAAGAAGACCAAGCCCAACGCAGCTGAGCTGAGCTGGCAGCACCTCTCCCACTCATTCCATCACCACCGACTATCAGCATCATCCTCCCTATCTATACCGCCAATAGCGCGTCATGGCTGGCGACTGATTCCAATACCGCCAACGACCGACATCACGCGCGCACCGCTCCTTTAATATCGCTGTTCCCCCCTTGTCCGATCACCGCCAACTGACTGGAGAGAGGGAGAATATGGACCCTTCTCTGAAGCGCGACGTGCCGGCTTCGGCTGCGAATTCTACAAATTTACCATCTACTACGACGAATAAACAACAGAAGAAACCTTCGCTTGGTCGTATTCTCTCATTACCGCCCAAATGGCTTTCTACGTATGAGGAGTTCATAACCAAGAATGCTGGCCAGGTGTCCCAGATTGAGAGCGCTCTACGGAGCTTGACATATATAATTCCTGGTAGGCTTCACCGGGACGAGTGTTCAAGTTGGAAACTGTGTCTAACGAGCGTACAGGCCGCTTCCGCGATGCCGAAATCGCATCAGAGTCAATCCACTCAGGTGTTCAGCTTCTATCTCTCTACCATGACTCTCTCCTCCAAAAGGCCATCGCGCGTCTGCCGATGGCGAGCATGCCATCAGCGCATGCTCGATATACACGATACTGGACTCAACGGAGTGGTGCATACCGAAGAATAGCCATGTTTTTACAAATGATCATCTATACAGAGATGTTATGGGAAATGACTGCCAAACGGCGAGGTGGCGAGAAGTCACGGTGGAAGGTAGTCGTGATCCTGGAAGCACTTAAGGCCTTCTGCCGTCTTCTACTCCTGCGCATCACCCGGTCGCGTCCACTGGTCACGCCCGTTCTGCCTGAACG
This sequence comes from Fusarium gaditjirri, assembly GCA_013266175.1. Classification (NCBI taxonomy): domain Eukaryota; kingdom Fungi; phylum Ascomycota; class Sordariomycetes; order Hypocreales; family Nectriaceae; genus Fusarium; species Fusarium gaditjirri. Next base: position 52,682 of record JABFAI010000246.1, on the reverse strand, counting down.
TGAGCCCATCCCTGAAGATGCGGCCGCAGATGAAGAGGAAGACATTGCGTATCGAAGTGAAAGTGAACTCATGGACGACGTTTCGGTGAACGGCTCTGCGTCAGGATCTTCCCGGGACATGAAACCCGCGCACGAGCGTGAATGGACCATGCCCCGAACAGGAATGAGCTTACCATCATTACCAGAGGGAGGAGATATCAGCTCGTATCTGTTGGGACGTGTGCTTACAGCTGACGACATCAAACCCGCGACTAAGCTTCTCAACCAACTCCACGGAAGTGGTCAGGGTGCTGAGATCCTGCAGATCTTGTCACCGCTTATCTACGCTTCAGCCATGGCCTACAACATCAGGAGAGGTGGCGACAAGAAGAACTGGACCCCTTGGTTGATCGGCTTTGCAGTCGAGTATGCTGCCCGGCAATTGCGAGACCGAGGGCTACGAACCACATCCCTTGAACGGGAAGAATGGAGCAAGCGTGGTTGGGCCATGGGTTGGTGGGCGATGAGGGGCGCCGCATACGAGAACATTACCAAGGGAGTCGTTGGAGGTGTAACGAAGAGAATGCCCTCCTTCATCGGCGGTATCCTCGAGGACTACGAGTACCTCTGGGAGAACTACTACTTTAGCACGAGTGCATAAATTATACTACTCACGCCGCTGAACTTGGTTTGGAAAACTTCACCGAGATATATCGGCTGACGATCTCGGCTGCTAGGACGTTTTGGAAACTTTTTCTTCACGTAAACATTATGGGGCATAGCATATACGATCGGCAGATGGGCAAAGGACGGCTAGCCATGCGAGGTTTGACTTTGATGAATACCCGATTTGGAATACAACTCTCGCGCCGGTGTTGCACGATTGCTCTTCAGCTCGCCCGTGCGGTCTGGCCTTGCCCCAAAGCCCTAAGCCCAAGCCAAAGATCGAAAGTTGGAGCCCTCCTCTCCGATCCCATTCGGAGCGATCAGGCACGGTGTTTCTTTGATCGTCTCTGATGGGGTTTGGGACTACCAACTCTGGGTGGTGCGGGTGTTTTGGATGGGTGATCGCAAGGGATCGCACGGACGAGAGCACAGAACCTGACGATCAGTTACACCTTGATCATTCTACGAGTTATTTTCTCTCCCTCTGTCTTCTTTCTATAGTTTAATAAGGAAACGAAATGTAATCACCCAAGAAAAGCAACGGTGAACTAGGATCGGGACTAGAAAATCGGTGACGTTTTAGTGGAAAGGGGGTGGAGCAGGGTGTAGGTCAAGTGAAGGCAGGCGAATGGAACTCAACTCAACTCAACTAAGGCCAGCTCGACTCCAGTGCGTGTGGCAGTGCTCGGCCGAGAACATGAACCCCCTGTAAATGGAACGGTACCTTACAGAGTAGGATCCGTAAGAAGGAGGGAGAGAAGACCCCGTTTCCGTTCGGGTCTCTGCAGTTTTGCACGACCAGAGACGTGCAGAGAGAAAGACGGAGGTGCCGGGGTGTGGAGGAGGAGGTGGCGCACTCGGAGCCGGTGCGTTTGGAGGCTGGTTTCATGTTGATTTGGAGGAGCGTGCAGTGGGCTGTTGTGTTCAACAGTCTTTTCCCTTCTGTTGTTGAGAAACCTTCAGCTGAAAAAGAGACAACAACTTGTCGAAAGAGACGGTGAACGAATTGCCGGAAATGCTATCTCGCAAAAAAACGTGGTGCTACTCGGTCCCTTGCATGTAATACATATTTGCTCTTTTATATATACCAAACAGCAGGGTTCAGACGGTATATCGCTCCTTTGGTATAGAAACGTTCTGTTCCCGAGCAAGGTTTGTCGAGATCCCATGCTTAAAAGAAAACCCTTCATCTCCTATTTCTTACCGTGCCTCTGTCTCTTTTATCTCCGGTCTATCCCAGCTGGGTAATGGTGTGCTGTGCGGTGCGCAGGTAACCGGGCCAAGGATGGTGAAACGTTTGATGTTGTGATTTTCTCTGCGAGGAGGGGGCTGAAGTGGAAATGCGGGAGGATTAAAAAGCAACGATACAATTAAAAATAAATGCAGAGAGACGTACGGAGTACAGAGTACACAGATGTTGTGACAAGAAAGAGTTTGGCCGACGTGGGACAGTGATAGCGTTCATGTTTAAACATAGAAACACGAACCCAAGGAATGGGCGAGAAAAGGGTCTTCGTCAGCGACATGCTTGTTGCATATGATCTGCTTTTAATGCTGGAATACGAAATGGGATCCGCAAATGAATCATGTTGTGGATATGCATGTGCCTAAGGAGATTTTAGCCGTCATTGAAGAACACAAGCTAGACACAATGGCTGCATAAGTGTCTCTGATAGAGCGGAACTCAACGACAAGTGATTTCACAGAGAATTCTCGTGACTTTCTGCCCTTTGGTGAAATTAAAGCACAGACCCAGAGTCTCGGCAACCATGCCTAGAACATGATAGCGTCGTTGATCGGTTCATGTGATGAAGATGGTATAACCTCTGGTCCCTGACTAGAACAGATATGGATAGACCTTCAGGGACCAGCAACGATGCGACCCATGAAAATATAACTCTATACGCGGGTGAGCAATATCATGAACTGTGGATTATTGAGATGTTTGCTAATCGGTACCAATAGAGCGTTGTCAGGCGGGATGCAACTCTAGCATCGTCATCATCAAGGTTCTCGACGTTTGGATCGTCATGGTTGCTTTTGTGTCGGCGGTCGGTCAGAATGGGCTCAACGGCGAAAGGGGGCGGGACATGGGGAGTCGTGATACGCGAAATGATGCACGTAAGAGCGAGCGAGCGAGCATCTCGAACTTGAACAGTGCGTGACCCAAAGTTTACTGCTAGTTAGCTTCTGGCTAATCTCCCAGCCAAGACAAGTTTTTGATGATTGACAGCGGAGTATTTCCTCTTGCTGCAGATATATGCAGATGCAGACAAACCAACCGAGCTGAGGCTGTTGAGTTCGGTTGGGCTCGTTTGAGTTGGGGTTTGTCTTTGTCCTGACAAGAGTCAGGCAATTACTATGTAATTTCCACATGTGCCGCGCCAGTAAAAGCTTGCCCCTGTGCTGGGGACGTATTAAAGACCCTAGTCATCATGTTACTTAATGCCCGGGGAACTTCAATTACAGTGCTGAGAGGCACCAGCCAATTCGCCTCGCTCGGAAAAAGGGCACAGACGAAAACACAAACGCAAACTGAACGAGGGTCCTATCTTTGCCTGTCGTTCGTTACGGGTGGAGAGGCCAAGACGGGAGGAGATAGGTAAGCGATGACGATGATGATGACAGCGGCGATCCAGGGGTTGAGAGCTAGAGTTCTCCGACTCACTCACGGTACCGTACTGTAGGTATAGACTAGCAGATCCAACTACAGCGTTTCTCGTCTGTCCCCTGCATTCCTCTCTGGCTTTGATTAGAAACCAGTCCGGGCTGATGGAAGAGGCGTCAAGGTGCGACGTTGAGTTGCAGATACGATGGTGCCATAAAATCACTACATACAGGTCAGAAAGGCTAGCCCAGTCCAGTCGCTCAACCAGCCCCGACCCCCAGCTCCAGCCTCAGCTTCAGGCCCAGCCACAGGCTTCATTATCCTGGAAGCTTTTGCAATCGAGCTGTAATCCGCCTGTCGAATGCTGACTGAATTGAATTATCGTTACCTGGTCATTTATGAACTGAATGGTCTTGGCCCGGCACATGTCATGATCCATGCCTGGGTTCGACAGTCGCTGTAACCCAACAGCTGAACTCTTTTCCGCGTAGCAACCAACCCTTCAAAAGAGACCCTCTTCTAGGTATTCTTTTCTTCTTTTCGGTGGTTACCCATGTTCATATAGAGTCACGGACACAACATCATTCGAGCCAAGGATGCTGCTCCTTTTCTTGTTGGGCCTTCCACTCAGACCAACACCTGTAGTGGCTGATTGGCGGAAAACCGTTTCGAAACGCTCGACGGGCGGCGTTGACGGTTATCCTCTGTCTCATTCCAATGCACAGTAAACTCTTCTCTTCTCTGCCTAGCTAGGCTGGCCGTTTTGGATGGCGACCCTTGAAATGCTGGCTGTTGGCTTTGCCCAATGTTCCTTGCCGTTGGTGTTTCAGGTGAGCATAGCTGTTACAGCGCGGGTTCCGGGTTCAAGCCAGATCAGATCAGCATTTTGCCCAGAAGGGCTGGAGGCACGTTTTGACCTGGGTGGCTAAAAGAACTGTGCCTTTACGGGACCTACGGGTAGCCAAAATTGATCTGATTGACTGAATCAATCCCAGAGATTGCCAGAAAAACGTGGTAATCCCTATCATCGTCAGCTAGCAAAACAGCTCTGATAACAAGGGACGTGCCACGGAGTTTGCTAGCTTGATCAAGGCAAACCCCGGAGCCAAGAGAAGGGATTTGGAAATAGACAGCCCAGGATCAGCAACCAGGCTCTTTAGCACAAGGACGCTTGGGCAAAGGGCGCCGCCTTATTGTATCGTTGATGGGCAATGGATCTTTCCTGTGTGGATCATATGCTATGCTCGTGTCATGGGAAATTCGCATTCTAAACAGCTTCTTTACGGCCTTCTGTCAATGACAGATAGGACTCTCACTTCTCGGTCTCCCGAACACGACCCCATGTCGATTCTTGTCGCTCTGTGCCTGCAGCCGATGCGCGGGACAGGGGCAATCTTATTTGCTTGATTAGCCAGGAGACATTGCATTGAAGCGACAGCGCAAACTTGAACACAAGCAAGCAAGCAGGCAGGCAGGCAGGTAATTGAATTGCTATCTTTAGAGTCAATATGTGGTGAAACACAAGGCCTTCTGTGTTTGTTTGGCTACAGCACACACTGATACACCATCACAAGATGTTTTTGGCTCAGGTAGGCAGACTGTCATGTCACAAGTGAGCTGGCGCCCTTTCTGTCGCTGGCTGTTTGACTCAAAGCTCCCGCCATCGTCCTTGGGATTGACTGCCAGGACCTGGTTCTAAACCCCCGGCTCCTGTTGGCTTGGTGCTTGGCTTGGCTTCTGGTCTTGGCTAGGTGGGTTTTCTGCTGCAAGACCCCCTGTCCTGGCTCCTGGGCTCGTCATTGACCCCTGGTGCCGCCTTCGACCCAAACAGAGCAAGGATGTGCCTGTCTCGTCTCCCATCAGGTCCCGCCTGTCGGTCGACGGCGCGAGAGAGGGGAGATCTCGCTGTTATGACGCTCTGCAGAGAGATCGTGATGAGTTGAGAGACACGGCAAGATGGAGAGAGAGGGGATGGAGAAGCAAGATGAGATCGTCGCTGCTTGCTTAGTAGAGCGGTTATCGAAACAAATCGACGGGAGCCATTCAGATGATGACAGTAGCGCTCTCCATTACCTCAACAATGGCTTCATCCGCGAATAGGGACTTCGGTAGTGAAGCACAGCGCGATGTAAGGTAAGCAGGCGTACATTGGCAATGCAGTCGTGGCTAGTCAATAGGATCCTTCCTGTACGTCACGTCACTATTCAACTGTACCTGTCGATTACTCCGTGCAGTACCTTATCCTTGATCTCTTTCCTCGATCCCATCCCCCGGATCATTTTCTCCTCCACATCCATCATCCATAGCCTCTCTCTCTCACTCACTCACTCTATTCTCAACCTCTCCCGTCGTTCTATCTACACTCTCTCACGCGGAATAAGCTCTTCTATTTTTGGCGACCTTGTTCACTCGTCACGGGTAGTGAGTGATCTTGGATTTCCGTCCTCTTCATTTCCACACGGGAAACCATCGCGGCTCGTCATTAATCATTAATTTTTATGAAACTCTGGCTCAAGAGCCGGACAGTACGGGACGGGGCTTGGGACAGAGAGAAAAAAAAAGGAACAGGCCCCCAAAAAAGACCGCAACAGCAAGGTACCCGAACCTAACCAAAGTGGTGCCCCATTTTAAACTCCAGGGACAATTTTGGTTGGTTCAAGCTCTATTTTTCGACAGCATTTGCTCCTTTCTAGGTTCTGCCCCAGTCCCAGTCTCGTGGGTGTCTGTTCTTTTTGGGGCATTCAGTCATACTGTCATACTGTCATTGAATTGAGTGAGTGAGCGAGCGAGCGAGTGGTGCCAGAATCACAAATCGACGCCTCAAGCACGGGCTCCAGCACAGGCCCGCCCCCCTTCTTCAGTGCGACAAGCTCCTTCCAGCACCAGCGATAGCGCTCTGCTTAGCTGTCGACACCCGGAATTACAGTACAACAGCAGCACAGAGCTACACAGACCAATCTTGTCGCACCCCCTAAACACCTCGACCAAAACACAAAAGGCACACAAAACACCAAAGGCGATCATTAATTAGTTGGAGAAATATCCTGGCTGCGCTACACGCCCCTTTCCCGTTCTGATCTCTCTGCCCCATCAGCATCGTTCCGTCTTCTCTCCCACCATTGATCTCTCATTTACGGATACTGTGCTTGTACCAAACGGACCTGGGATCAAGACCCAGGACCCAGTGTTGGAAGACTCCAGCACCCCTAGTCTAGCTTCCTCCTCACTCCCACTCCTACGAGAAAGACTCCCTGTACCTGACTGAGCAAGCCTGTACCCAACGCTTGTCGCTGCTGGCTCCGCGGCCTGCGCCTGCGCATACTCCTACACTACCCTCCCCATCCCCCATCTTCTTCCATCCTTTCCCGTCGTCTCTTCACAACTCCAAGCTAACTGTCACCAACCTTTTTTTCTTCTTTCGTTTCTCTCTTGTTTCTTTTGCTTCATATCCACTTTCGCTCAAAGGTCTTGGGACCTTAAACTCTCGCTTTTGTCCTTCGTTGTTCAATCGTTCCCGAATTCTGACGGAACCAACTCATTCGCTACCTACCCCGTATTATCAGCTCATCATCCATCGACTTCAACCACATTCGCTTCAGCAGCCGCTTTATCTCCAACCCAGATTCTAAAACAGCTGACGAAAACTCGAATATTATCGCATTGCTCGTCTTGATTCACGCCGAAATTCCCTATTTTCCCTCCATGTGAGCGGAGCCCATGGACCCGAGACAGAACCAGAATCAGCGACAGACCTCAAGCCAGACCAGTAGTCCTCAACAGCATTTCGATTTCCAACAGCACAACATGTCGCAGCAACCGAGTCCTTCGCCCCAGCAGTCTCACGACGCGAACCCTCAGGATGTTCTTGCCGAGGCCCGTAAGAACCTCCAGCTCCTGATTGACTCAGGCATGTCCAAGGAGCTTCTGCATCAGCTGGTCGATGGTGGCCATAGCCTCAACTTGAACCTCGGCGCGATGACAGCCATGCAAGCCATGCCTCCAATTCCTTCTCAACCTCAGCAGACTCCTTTCAGCCAGCAACCTCCTAACCCGAGTCAAACGGCCCCTACTGCTTCGCTCGCTCCACCACCACCAATGCGATGCCCTCCTCCGCCTCCTGTTGCCTCTAATGGCCCCAGTATCCAGACTGTGACGACGACTCCGAATAGCATTTCAACCACTGCCACGACCCCTTCCGCTGAGATCAAGCACGAAATCATTTCTGAGGACATGAACTGTACGTGAAGCTTGCCAAACAACGAAGACTTGGCTCTGGAAGTTTGCTAACAATGATGCTAATAAAGTTCCCAACCCAGCCATGTTTCTTCCCCCGCAAGCCGCGTTCAGCCATCGCCCTCGCATCTCCGTTTCCTCGACGAGCTCCGGTTCTTCTGGGCATGCTTCCATCTGGTCGACCAATTCGGGACAGTCTTCGATGTCTTGGCAGTCCGCTTCTACTTGCAACCGATCGCAGGCGCCGCTCCCCATCCCCCCTTCCAGCTCCTTGAACGGACTTGGTGCCATGAGTGCCCCGGTCGGCACAGCTGGCAAGACCAACATTTATTGGTGCACCTCGTGTGAGACCAGCTTCAAGCGCAAGTACGACTGGAAGCGCCACGAGGATGAGTTCCACGAGCGCTGGCGCAAGTATCCTTGTCCCGAGCCTGGATGTAACCGCAGCTTCTGGGGATCCAACTCGTTCAACCAGCATCACAAGCAGTGCCACGGATGCAAGACTTGCCCTCACGCCGAAAAGGTGGTCAAGTTCCTCCGAAAGCGCAAGTACTGGGCTTGCGGCTTCTGCTCTGCCCTTCACCCTGCCCGCGAACGCCACGTCGAACACGTTGCTCGACATTTTGAATCGGGTATGACAAAGGGTGACTGGATGCATTCCCGTGTTGTATACGGTCTCCTCCACCAACCTCTGATCCACGAGGCTTGGGATGCCTTGGTTGTGAGCAAGCAGGGCGAGTACAATGGCCGACGACCCCAGTTCAGTTGGCACCCAAGCAAGACTGGCCGTGCCCAAGGTTTCCTCGAGAACGAGAACCCCGGCCAACTGCAGGATCTGCTCGAGTTCTTCTCTGGAGATGAAGGCGAAGCTCAGTGGATTGTCAGCGTTGCGTACGACCTGGCCGATATTGTTCTCACCTCAGCACCAATCCCCTCTCCGCAGTACTCGCACGCCAGTCTTGGACCGCAGGGCTTCACACACGACCCACGAATGTCGTTTATGCCGCTGCCTACCCAGGGCCACGGAGGTCATCAGTCTCTGATGCCTTCGCCTGATCCTCAACAGACTCAATTCAACACGCCGTTCCGAAACACGATAATGGTGCCTTCCCAACCATTCCCCTCACCCTCAAGACCGTCACCAGACTCTTCGTCCCACTCACCAATGGGACCTTCAACATCGCCGTTGATGCCGCCACCAGCGCATTCTCCGCTGGAGAAGCGTGAGCTACCACCACCCCCTCACTCACAGGGCCACGACGCTGGTGAGTCAATGATGGACTTTGAGTACTCGCCAGCACCGCCTGTTTTGTTCGATGACTGGGAGAGTCTCACAGGCTCTGTTGTCGAGCAGCCTGGGCAGCAGCATGACGGTGCTACAGGTGGCTGGGGGATGGTGCAGTATTTCAATGACCCTCGCGTCACCTCATGAGCTTAAGCCAGCCACACACTAACACACACAAACACACACACACACACAACACACTGTTTGACTTTGGGACATTACTGAGCCCTCTGATTTGCTTGCCCAGTTTTGGGTTCCCCCATGTTTTCCTTGAATCGAATCAACAACAATCTTTGCGGACATACTGGTGTTCCTGCATGCATTTTCCTTTTTTGTTTTTCCTCAGTAGATAATGATAATACCCCTTGATCGAGACGACAGGTGAGGGCATCTGGGTTGTTTTTTTATCTTGTCACGGCAGGCTGAAAGAAATGTATTGGGCTTCTCATGTCCTGGTCCTGGATCAAAAAGGTGGAGTTGGGTGATGCAGCTGTCCTGTCGTCCTTTGTTTCCTTTAATGTCATTGATGGATGAGAATATTTGGGAGTAACTTGGGTTGGTGGATTGAATAGGGACAAAAACCGGCGGTTGAGTGGGTGAGTTAGTGAGTGGAGGATGTGTACTGGCATTGAGGTTGGTGCGCATTTACAGCGACGCTGAATAGCCACATGCTGTAAGATAGGATAGGAAGAGAAAGAAGCAAGCAAGCAAGAAAGAAAGAAAGGAATAGAGAACCCGAAAGGGACGGATTTGAATGAATGAGTGCGTCAGAGGCTGAATTATATGGGATTGATTTGAGGAATGTAGGGGAAATGAGATGGTGTCTAAGACAATCGGGCTGGCATGTATGTACCTTGTGCAGGCAGGGCTTTGGCTAGGGAGATGTATGTCTTGGATCTATTTGGGTGCATGTAGACATAGTCACGAGTTACGATGCGTTGAGCTGTAATACACATTGAGTTTTACTTTTGATCTTGAAGATACAGACCGACCATGATAAGGTAGCTGAGTTGGTGGGGGAGTCGCAAAGTCATCGCCAGACAAGACTCTTCTGTGACGTTCGCGTGAATGATGAAGTCATTATATGAATGCTTTGGCCTGAACAAAACATGCAAGATACGCAGGTGAAGAAAATGGGCTTCTTTGTTCTCACCTCGTGGCTATTCGCCTTTGTTCATTCACTTGGTGTACATGGGTGAAGACAGTGGTGACAGCCTCACGTACACAATCAAAGTCCATTTGTTCCAGCAATGTCGACTTTTCACGAGTAACTATTTAACCAAGATGATCTTACCTCACAGAATTCCATCTTCCCTCCTCACCGTCAACGGCTTTGAGAACTCTCACAATAGAGGATATCACAGCCAAGGTAGCCTTCGTCTTCACTAACAAACCAACACAACAAAACACCAGGACCTTTCGCCCATAATGCCCGGACACAGCAAGCGCTCAACCCGCAAAGCCGGCTTCCTAGACGCCCTAGGCCAATGGACAATGGGGCCCTCTCACCGTCGCAGTTCCCGCTGCCGTCGTCACCCACGCAGCACATCCGCAACCCGCGAAGCTCGTCTCGCAAACGCCCCGCCAGGTCTTAACCTGACAGCCCGTCAATGGCGCGACTACGCTGACGTTCCTCCTGTACCACAAGATGACTGCGACTGCAGTGATTGTGGCGAGGAGTATTCTGACGATGAGCGCAAGCCTCTTGTGAGTGCTGAGCCGGTGCGGAGGATCTGCTCCAAGTGGTCGTATTCTGAGGGGTCGGCGTTCACGCGTGAACCGACGGCTGTTCATAGAGACTCCGGGCTGAATCGGATTCTGGGGAGGGTTGAGGCAGAGACGGCGGAGGAGCAGAGACTTAGACATCGGGTGAGTTATGATGCTGACAATGATGCGCTGTTTGCGAATATTCCTCATCGCGACCGGAGGAGTGCAGGTGAGATTATAGTCCACCGTCATCATCTCGGAGACGGAGAGGATCATCTCGCAGTCGAGACCTTTGGACACGGAGATTCAAGCCATCGCGACACAGATGTTCAGTCTGTACGCTCATCGCAGTTCTTCCTGAACCCCCGTGAAGCACCCCCCGTCCCTCAAGATGCCTGGCCTCAATCGCTCCAGCATGTCCCCGAGAGCTCGCAGACTAGAATTCAGTCTTGGAGGGATTGCATCAAGGATGAGCCGGAGCCGGAGCCGGAGCAGTCGGTGTTTGGGGACAGTAATGCTCCGACGGTTTGGCCGGGGAGTGGAGAGACGATTGTGCCGGATGATAGCCTCACGGAAGTGGTTATGCGTAACAGTGGGGGATCTTCAAGGAGGGAATCGAAGAGTGGTGGGAGTAGGCGATACTCGGGGAGGAAGTGAGTGGGTGAGAGAAGATGAGTGAGAAGTGAGATTGGTGTTTAGGTAAGTCTTTGGTGCAAGCCAGAGAGAGGAACGGTAAGTATTGATTGGTAGCTACGTCTTGCGAGAGACCTAGACTGAGCCTTGAGTGGTGAGTGCAATAATGAATCCTTTGTCTGTACCTAATGTTTGCCTGATAGTAGTTGTTGTAGGTGGATGGTCTCAGCTGACGGGGACTGGCACGGCAGACGAATAAATGTCAATGCTGATGGCAATCTACTGTAGCAAGTAGTACAGAGGGTGATATAAATTGATTGGAGAGTAAACTATCGTGTGCTATACTGATACTAGAACAATACAAACAAGTACAGAGTACGGAGTACTCCGTAGTAAAGGTTGACTTACACCCATGCCTCGGCTCCACAATGTGCCGCATATCACTAAGACGTATCGGGCCAGCTCCAACTCCAATTAAACGCGACGCGCGAAGGGAGCTTCAAACTTATTAAACTTGGACCTTTATACATCACGCCCCGCAGTTGCAACCTCTATACCCTGGCCTCAATAGATCCACCTTCTTCTCTGATATCTCGCGACTGCTAACCAAGCTTCAGAGACGACCTGGCGATCCTGTGCAAGGCTGCAGACCCTTTGCGACACCTTTGAATGCAATTGGGCATTGGATCCTTTGGCCAAAGACTACTTCATGATTTGATGCTTTAGACTTCTTCTAGGTGGACATACTATACAGGTAGGCCCCCAGCACTGCACCCCATCCATCTGCCTCCCAATTACACTCAGCTGACCTCCCCAGCGTCCATAATGACCACCCTAGACGACGATCGCATGTCCGCCAGCTCCGCTGACTCGGACAATGACAACGACAACGATAATGACAACGATAACGACCGCAACGACGTCGACGAGGCAATGGAGGACGCTGACGACAACGCCGACCAGGATCAAGACGCAGAAGGCGACGATGATGATAACAACGACGATGACGACGACGACGAGAATGCCGATGCCGATGCAGACGGTGAAGGCGAAGAGTCTCAACCGCCTGCGACAGACTCAAACGATCAACCGAGTACCCAGATCAAATCTGAACTCGACGATTCGCAATCGCAGCCCAGGAAATCTGCTACACCCGCTCCGAGTCTCAACAAGCGGTGGCCGCAGCCGTCGCCCGAGTTCGTCAGCGCCGCGTCCTACGATATCGTGCCGACCATGGCTGCGCCGCAGTCGACGAGTGTCAATGCCATGGCTATCACACCGGACCTGAGGTACTGGATCACGGGAGGTTCGGACGGGTATATCCGTAAATATGACGGGCCTAATACCATCAATGGCAAGCTGGCCTTGACGGTTGCGCAGAGGCATCCGTTTGTGGACAGCGTCACAAAGGCTGGCATACTCATGTCGTACTGGGAGAACGAGGAGCCGCCGCCTCCGGGACGCGGAGACCAGGAGCATATCCTCTCGCCTGTCTACTCTCTTGCTGTGCAATCGCAGGCTCTTTGGTTGCTCTCTGGTCTCGAGTCAGGCGGTATCAATCTCCAGAGTGTCCGACACGACGAGGGCAAGCGAATTCACTGTCTGCAGCAGCACACAAACGCTGTATCGGTCTTGACAATGGCACAGGACGAAAGAAGTGTTCTCAGCGGTGGATGGGACAAGAACATCTTTGATTGGGATCTCAACACTGGCCAACCGATTCGAAGTTTCGATGGGAATGCAGGTCAGATCTCAGCCCTGGAACTCCGTCCCGCGAGCGGCGCTCCCATCCCAGAAGACGACGACGAGCCACCGCCTCCTACAACAATGACTACAAACAACGCGGCGCCTATAGCGAATGGGAACTTTACAGATGCACTCACCAACGATGGAGTCGACGATATGACGGCTGAGTTCAACGCCAATCCCAGCAATGGCGATGGCGATGGCGCAGCTTCACCCGCGCACGACAGTCTCTTTGGAGGAAGTGACGCGGGGAGTCTATTCGGCGAGACAAAGGAGGATCAACCCTTTGGCAACGACGACGACGAGTTCGCTGCTGTGATGCCCAGCCATGGTCACGATAGCGCTATGGACCATTCAGCAGACATGGCCGCTCTCGACGCAGGAAAAGACCCAGAACCTGAACCTGAACCACAGCCAGTCGTTGAACCGCCCCCACCCGAGCCATCGCAGGATACAAGCGACGCAATGGACGTAGATCTCGTCCCAGCCCCGACACAAGCTTCAGAACCATCCCAGGACGCGCCCCCCAAGTCCGAACCAACATCCCCCTCATTACTCCTCACTTCACACATCCCCACAAACCACGATCCAACACAGACGTCAAACACGACATTTCTCTCTGCCGCGATGGACGGAACATTGAGGATCTGGGATCGACGCCAACAAGATCCTGTGGCGCGCATCGGCACGAGGAATGGTGTTCCCCCCTGGTGTATGGGCGCCTGCTGGAGTCCCTCCGGCAACAACATCTACGCGGGCCGTCGAAACGGGACCGTGGAGGAGTACAATATCCACAAGGCAAAGAGGAACTGGGAGCCTCATAGGACGCTCAAGTTCCCTGGGGGTAGCGGAGCAGTCAGCGCCGTGAGGCCCATGGTAAACGGCCGTCATCTCGTCTGGTAGAGTCCCTCCCCACCCCATTCCCTCTTATCAGCCTGTACTAACCGTCCGTGTCCAGTGCCTCCCACGATATCATGCGTCTCTACGATCTTCGTGAATCGCCCCTGAAGCACTCCAGCGTTCCCTTCCTCATCATTCCTGGCCCTCCCCGTGCAGGCGTCATTTCCAGTCTCTACATCGACCCGACAAGCCGCTACATGTTGAGCGCTGCAGGCACAAGAGGTTGGGAGGGCACGAGCACAGAAGTTCTCATTGGTTATGAGATTAATGCCACCAATGGATAAATAGGAGAACCCTGGGTTCGTCTCAACCGGAACTGGCTCTCCAACTTTGGGACTTGGTCGTCGTGCTTTACTTTACATATGCTGGAGTTGGTCATGGCGAGCTTAATTCATAGTTGGACTTTCGTACCTCTAGCAATTTAGACAAAATTCCATTTCTCATTCCTCAATTCTTCGACTTCTCGAGTCACTCAATCAACAGCAGTCAGAGTTTGATACAATACTCGTACAATTTCTACCCTAATTACTAGATAATTAAAATTCCTATCGTAAGTGATTCATTCAACCACTCCGACCCTCCCGTTGATAGCATTATCCTCGTTTCCGCCATTGACACATCATGTCATTACTCAATCTATTTCCGCTCACAACATACCAGCCACGAACCTGATGAACTGGCAACGGTCATGTTACAAAGAACACACTATTAATATGTGCTGTAACCATGGTATGAGTACGACCTGGCGTTCAGAACATGCAGGCAGTTCAATCAAAGCTGATCAAATCCTCCTCCCCCTCCTCGTCATCTTCGGCCTCGTCATCGTCGACCCCATCATCCACCGACGACTCAAGCCCAACCTCAGTGCCCTTAGTAGGCTTCTCCTGGCTGGCCTTGGCCTCTTTGCCAGTAGAGTACTTCATTGACCAACGCCTTTCAACCATCTCTTCATACTCCCGATTCAGGTTCTCGGATGCTCTGGTGCGATACCACGTCTCGCTGATGTGGATCGTTGTTGGGCTTTTCTGACGTCTCTTGGCTTTCGCGTCCTCCAGGAGTTCTTTATCCTTTTTAGCCAGCTTCTCAGGGCTCCACTTATCGCGGCGAGAACTTTCCCTTGAGACATTCGTGAAGCTCTCCTGGAAGGTAGCTGTCGTTACGGCATTTTTCGTAGTTTGAGTTTGCCGGGTCGTTTCCGCGTAGTACCCTCCCTCCATTATCTGTTCACTGGTTGGCTCTAAGCAATGTTTTCGAGCTTGCGCTATGTGAGCTGAAGTCTGGACCTCGGAAGTTGGCCCGTCAAAAGTTGTAGGCGGCTGGGCGTCGAACCGGCGAGTTGGAGACGTCTCATGGCTGGGCCCCTTCAGGATTGTTCGATCACTTCGTGACTGAGGGCGATGGCTGGACCTTCTTGAGCCATTGTTGGAGCTTTGGCCTCTTCTACTAGCTGCAACTCCGTTACTGGCCCTGACACCTGTGTTATGTGGTCCACGAGGTGCTTTGAGAGCTCGAGTAGGCACGGGAGAACCTTTGACAGCTAACTTCATCTTTGGAGGCTCATCACATCGTGAGGGGCACTCGCAAGGTTGCCAACAAAGCGATTCGCAATTGTGGCCACATTTTAAGAGCTCTCCGCACGTCTCCAAGCATTTGACCTCGCTATGGTGAAACTTGTGGCAGGTGAGCTTGCATGGATGGCCCTTTGCACAGGTGGACTCGCAACTCTTGTCGCAACCGCCTCCAGGGATGTATTGCCAACCATTGGCATTCTTTATGTTCGTTCGTTGCCCATGGTTATGGCAAGTGACTGGCAGGTAATCGTCGATACTCTGGCGGCGTTCAAATACATCAACCACCTTTCTCCAGGTATTGCATGCCTCTGAATTCTCTTCTCGCACTAGTGTTTGGGAGTTGCCAAAGATATATAGTCCACATCTTGCTCGGCTGGTGGCCACGTTTGCCCGATTCTCATTACCAGTAAAGCCGGGGCGGACGGTTCGAACTAGAGATAGCAGAATGACATCGTTCTCTTCGCCCTGAAAACCATCGACAGTCCTCACGGACCATTTCTTCAACGGGTTCTTGAGTCCCAGAAATAGATCTTGACGAAGCTTCTCGGTGAGGAGGGTAACCTGCCCCTTGTAAAAAGTCAAAATGGTGATTCGCTCTGTGTCCACGCCGTTCTGAACAAGATATCGCACGAAGCCGACTATCATGTTTGCTTCCTCTGGATTGAAAAATGAAAAGTCGTTGGCATTCTGCATCTCCTGCCCCTCGTGATCAAACCACCAAAGGCTCTTCCCACCCATGCCTGGTATAGGAGGCCGGTTTTCTGGGTTGTAGACGGAACAATGATCGGTGAGCTTGGGATAGAACGCGTTGACCACTTCGCGGATTGCAGGGACCATACGACGCTGGACTCGGAGCATACTATATGGCAAGTTGAGCTTGACTAGGCGCTCGAACAGAGAGACATGCATATTGTAAGGCTCACAGCCGAGTTCTCGCACATCTACAGATGGCACCAGCTGCTGGTGATCACCGACAAGTACGACCTGGTCCAGACTGGGATAGAGAGCGGAACTGATGTTGGCCTCTCGAGTTTCGGCCGCTTCCTCGATCATCAGTATGTGGGGCTTCAATGCCGCGATCATACCTCGATACTTGGACAGTCCGGTAGTTGTACATCCCACGATCTCAATGTGTTCATCCTTGATGACCCTGACATCGGTTTCCCATCGGCTGACTTTGATATCATCACAGGCTTCCTGGTACTCTTTGAGAAGCTGAGGGAACTTTTGAGCTCGTGCACGGATAAGATCTTCTCGTAGGAGGCGATAGACCATGCCACGATGTTGAGGAGTGATCTTGTACAGGTCTTGGTGCTGTCTTAACAACCTCCGGGCTCGGTGGGCCCAGGCAGCTTGATTGGAGAATGCCTCAGGAAGGGAACCGGTGACGTTGAACTTCATGGGAAAGAAATCACCGTGGAGTCTCTCCTTCTGATTCTCCTGCTGCGTTTCGTCAATAGCATCCTCCTTTGCAGGATTCTCAGCCTGATTCTGAGGAGCGCGATATTCCCAAGTGGTGTCTGTCTCGATGGAACCATGGAGCCACTCCGCAATGCGAGACTCGACCTTTGTTCCGTCATCACGATTGACTAAAACAGCAGATTCCCACTCGACATCGTCCAGCGACTCGTACTGAGCATCCGAGAGGAGTCCCTCTCGAAGAAACTCTTCAGCTGGGATTAGAAATGCAGGGAAGCATTCCGACAACAACTTCTCAAGTTTGCCAAGAACCTTTTTTCGAGCGGCCACACCCCCGAGACCACCAGCTTTGAAGCGCTTTGAGTTAGCTTTGAGATTGTACAAAGAACGCTCTTCTATTGCCTCATCTTCTGTACGCCCACCGAGACGCACAATAACGGCTTCGAAAACCGAGAGTCGGTCTAGAAGCTGATCGAGAGCGTGGTTGGTTTGAGCTGCAACTATGATAGGTGGGATATACTTGCTTCCTTTTTGTCGAGATTTGAGAGTCTGAACATAGCTTTCAAGCGCCACAACTGACGTGAATGTCTTGCCAGTGCCAGGGGGACCTTGTACGACAGCCATCTCTTTGTGGGTCATGCGTTCGAGAGCTTCCCTTTGAGAAGGGTCAAGGTGTCCAGCTCTTCCAGGAATACTAGGAGTCTGCCCTGGAGCGTCTGCAAGATAAGCAGCCATGTGTTCTGTGTTCGACTCATGAATGATGTATTTGTCAAACTTGGAACTGAGGAATGTTAGTTTGAGAATTGAGAATACGGCGGAAGACACTTACTCAAACATTGCGGCGTGTTGCAGCCCAACCATCGCGTGTCGAACAGTCTCAAAATAACCTCCTTTGGCTTCAAGCATCACCATCTCGACAGAAGGATCAAAGACAGCAGTATTGTAGTCGGACCAGAAGATCTCGATCCGGGGTGGAGTGTTTACATCTTCGTTGTTCTCAGGGTCGGGTTCAAGACCGCCTACAATGTATCGTGCCGCAACAACTGCAACATAGCACTGGGTGTTGAAGTTATCATCCCGGGGAGACAGAGCAACAAGGGTACCAGCAGTAAGCCGGTTCGACTGTCTCCACTCAACTTTGGTGGATGAGCGCTCTGTTGAGAAGGCGATGCGACAAGCAGGCCCAGACCTAGCAAACAAGTAGCCTTGGACGTGTACCTTGAAGCTGTTAGTAAAAAGCTTGAAGAAGGAGAAAGTGTGACTGACTTGTGTATAGATGTAGAAATCGTCTCTTTCCCCCTCCATCATCCTAGGCTTGTTCCTGAAGCGGTTGATAGCTTGCCGAAGAAGCTCAGTGCCCTCGAAACGGTTGGTGAGATACTGGAACTCAAGGTAGGCATTCTTGACATCATGCTCAGACATATCCTTGTTTGTTGGTGGCTGAGGCAATGGTGCAGGATCGATGGACATGAGTTCGCTCGGGTGAGGGAACTCTGGAGCCATGTGCCAAGGGACGCTGCCAGTCGTTGGTAGATGATTCTTGTGCTTGACATGCTGAGCAATGATCTCCAAAGGAGTCTGGTCTTCAGAGATCTTGGACACATTAGTATGCGAGGAGAAGAGATCTTGTTGCTGCACTCACCTGGTGGTGTTGGTCTCCCATCTTGCAAGATGAAGATGACCTTGCTGGATGAACTCGACGGGAGAAGCACCCACAACTGGCGTTGGAGGGGAGAATATGAACAGTATCAAAGAGGTGAGAGATTAGAAATGGGGCAAAGGGTTGATATGTGATCAAGAAGCTCTGAGTGCTTGATGATGGAAGAGATGTGAGCAATGTTATGATGAGAATGGTTGACGGCGGAAAGGAATAGTACGGTTGAAGAAGAGAGAGATGTAAAGGAAGACTGAGTACGAGAGGAGGAAGAGGAAGAAGAAGCTGTGTCTTGAACTGCTTGTTGCCCAGCAACTCTGAAGAAGAAGAAGGAGAGAAGAAAGAGGAGGAGCGAGAGGAGAAGGAAGGTAAGAAGTGCGCGCAAGCTGCAGGTATGACTGAGGACTCAACTCAACTCAAGTTTTGAGTCCAATGAACGGTTGAGGATGCAATGTTGATGCCAGCTGCCCGCCAGCTGCCACTTGCAGATTATATTCCTCTTAGCGGGAATCGTTAGACTCCCCCTGGCTCCGGTTGCTCCAGTTGCTCCAGTAGGGGTTCCAGCGTGGTAGTAAGTAAAAAGCCTCAGGGCTTCCAATCAGAGACTTTGTTCATGCTCGGATGGTCTATATGACTCCAAAATGAAGCTGGTGAGGAGTTTGTATCAGTTATTCGAGTAGTTGGAGTGTAAGTGATGATTCTCAAGAGTGTTGTGCTGGGCTGTAGGCGAGTGTTCCGGCACGAAGTTCCCCCCTTGACAAGCTTGGCACAGTCGGTGCCTCTAGAAGATGATGCTTATTTTTAAAAGCGTTTTCTGTTGTTGAACCGCGTTGTATTGTTTCAATTCGGTGCAGTAAGAACGCTCGTCGGCGGCGGAAGTGCGGGATACTCCAACAGCAAGGCACAAGACGCCCAGAAATGGCGGGAGGCCAGGTAAGAATGAATGATGACAAGGTTCAATTGATTGAACTTCTTCTTCTAGATCGGCAATGGATCGCTGGTGTTCTCGTAGAGTATGAAGGTCCTGTGCTCAAACGTCGTGGTTAGCACGTTGGCGCCCGACCAACAAGTTCCAGGAGTCTACCTTTTTCGCAAACGCCCAGAAACGCTAACAGAACACGATCGCTTGTTCCAAGTCGTTCTCTCAACTTAGATTGATAGCTATTTCTTGTCGCTGTTGCTCGTGGGCAATGTGCCGTCTCGGGTCGTCGCAGAAAAGGGGTAATACGTCACGCGTCGTCAATCAGAAACCGTCTTCAAAGTCAGCTTTAAAAAACCTCACATCAAGCGCCGTGTCTATTTAGAGAGGTGAAAGGAAAGAAATGGAAGAAGAGAAGGAGAAAACTTCTGGAAATGCAGAGTATACCGCTGGTGCTTGATCTCGGGAACCTGCAGATGGCTACACTCAGCAATCGTCATGTCCCCTGCACGTCCCCCCTCAACGCGTCAGTACAAAAATGATAGAATGGGCGTTTTGCATCGGAATAATGGCAGTTTGCATGCTTGAATCGTGGCCCTGGCGTGTCTTCAGGGGGTATGCGGGATCTTGCATCACGGTCAGGGCCGCACCTAATCAAGGCAATGGGGGACAGAGCAATGTGACACACGCGTATCGTTCTACATGGGATGGCCAAGTTTGAGAGCAGTTAATCGTAACTAAAGGGCCGATGTATCATGATGGAACTACATAGATTGTGACTTGTCGTGTATCTCGTTGTTGTTGCCGCATCATTTGTGAGTGGCTCGCAAAGAAACTGCTCGCTGCAACGAGCGTTTGCGCAATTGCATGCATACATGCATGGACAAACAGTACTCTACAGTTGCCGTTTGGGCATCCAACTACATGCAGCAAACGTTGACACTTTCGTTGACCTGCATGTCAAACAACAGATGCAAGCCTCATCAACCACAAGCCTCATCAACCACAAGCCTCAGAGAACAAACATACATACATGGACAGAGTTGGCGATTTTGTTCCTCTCCAAGGTGTTCCGTGTATCAAACCCTCCCACCAAAAGCAACACCTCGACCAAGATCCATGATATCATGCAATCATTCACTCTTTTCTCTTACACAAGTGTTGGTACACCCATAGCAAATCGCTTTTGGAACCCGCGATAATGACTCCACAGACCAAAGCCCCTTTTCGCCGGATAATGCCCGCCGCATTCCTTTGCCTTTGACCCCATTTCGCCTGGTAAGAACACCATCCAAGACCCTGGGATACCTGTCGTCTTGTATGGACTCGATATATGTAAGCAGGATGCACAACTGAAAAAACGACCAAAACCTTCTATATGATCGCAAAACCTGCATGTTCCAACTCAACACCATCGGGAAGAATCGGCCGTCCTTGCATCGGGAAAGGCCAGAAAAGGGGGTTTTCCATATTGTCTCCTGCCTTCTGGACCGAAGGTGATTGTTCTCCTATGAACGGTCCCGCGCCCCATTGGCACGTAATGTCTCCGTCCCTCGGGTTGGGCGAGAAGAAGTTCATACTCCCAGTATGCGGCAAGACCAAACGGTCGTACTCTTCCGCTGTGAGCTTATCGACGTTGTTTTCGACATCAATGTCCCACTTTGCGGCCAAATAACGTAGTATGTTGAGAGCCTGCTCAGCGAACTGGTGACAAGGAGCCATCTCAGTGAGATCCGATATGCCTTGAGTGATGGATTCAGACACACGAGGATCCACCTTGACCGCTTTCTCCATATCCGCCTTGGTCGTATCCGAGCCGACAGATGTTGCACCAATCGCTAGGTGCATGATGGCTGATGTGAGAACAAAATATGGTACGAACGAGGGCGTTCGCCGCAAGGTGTAGAGTGAAGAGTAAGATCTCAAAAGGCCTTGAATGGCGTCCGCGGCCTGTGAGCAGACATCGCGAGGCGAGACCTTGGATCCAATGATCCGTAGCTTGATTAGAGGACGGAACAAGAGTAGGATCGCAAAATGATAGTACATGCTGCTCAGGTTAGTGACCCCGATGAAAGAAACGTGTTGGGCTTAAGACTTACTGAGCGAAGAGCACAGCTGGGGTGAAATTGTGCCCCAGTCGAAGGACCTCGGGTATGCGATCGTACCAATTGAGGTACTGCGTGTACATATTCAAAAGCTCTCTCGCTGTAAGGGGTTTGCCAGGAGAATGAAGAATGTACAGAGATTGGTGTACGAGCTCGCTGAGTTCGCAGAAACATTTGTATACGGACCGCACGTTAGACGGTTGCTGGCATGAGCGTTGCAAGGGAGCGCCTGTCACAATCAGCGATGGTTATGGAATAACACAAAAGAAACTCACCGTCGTCCGTATAAGGCACCCACAGAGACGCTTCAATGTCTCCTATTATTGTAGGCTTTGGTGGCAGGTGAGGGAAGCAGGAGCATTGCGGCAATGAGCCTGTGGCGAGGGACCATGCACTGTAGTATCTGTTAGAGGGAAATCTCACGATGACAGGGGAAACTCACTGGTCAAGCGCAAAAGCACCCCAGAAGGTTGCTGACTGCACAGCGAGTTCGTCTTCATCTCCTTCGTCCATTATCCGGTGAAGTCCCATCTCAATGGCAAGTCGGATGCTCTGGCCAGCGTAATACCAACTCTCTGAATCTCGCCCGCAACTAGCCTCTCGGATCGACATTATCCCCAAAGCTTGGATAGTTGTAAGGGTGTGGTGATCTGTTTCCTGAGCAAATAGTCGCAATGACTCCTTGAAGAAGTGGTCGCCAGACGTGTATGGGTCGTTGGGATTGGCTCGAGACATGGGCTGTGTCGAAAAGCGACATCCCAATGCGAGAAGGGCATTCACCAGTATCGGTGAACAATATCGATGCCGTCCCTCTTGGAAATCATGTAGAAAGTGTTCTTTGCTCAGGGACGCAAATGTTGGATACTCCCAACAGAAATACAACGCCAGAAGATGTTGAATAAGAACGCTGTCGCCGGTAATTACGGTCCAGGTTGAAGCCGGTGTTCGCAGCACCGGTTCACTCAATGGTGACAGGATCTGTTCCACTCCACGATATCGTGGAAGACCGTCCGAGATTTGATCGGGATTCATCCCTTCAGCCCAAGACCCAACCCGATTTTGTGACGGTCCTCGCATATCTGTCTGCCAGTTCATGGCGTCGGGATGCGAGTTGCTGCTCGTTGACCCGGTTTGGCTGAAGGAAGATTGCCAGGGACTATGCTGGCCCATGGAAGACTGCTGCGGCTGCTGATGGTTCGCACCAAGGCTCATGGCTGCCAATGTACCCAGTCCACCTCCTGCGAACCCCGGGGTAGGGCCCATGGTAGGCGCCTCAGAACGGGAAGGAAACGAAGGTATTGAACGATCCCCAGGGTGTGGTGCGCTTGCGAGCCATTCTGAAATGATTTCGATGGGTTGGCCGCCACGAAGGCGGGTTAAAACCTCTTCCCATAGTTCTGGTCGGACAAGAGCAGCGAAGACTTGGTCACTTGAACGCTGCTTCTGTCGAAGAGTTTCAATTTCGGTTCGGAGGTTTTCCTTCGACTGGCGCACGGGAATCTCGTATACACATTCGGCATCTTTCTGTGCTCTACATCGTCCGCACGGTTTTTTGCCATCGCACTATAGCATCAATTGTTAGTAAGAATGAGTTTACGGGATACTTAATACGGGAGTGAGGCGAGCGCTGCAGCCAATTGTGGAAGTCCACCACAATCTAAATAAAATGTTGTGGTGGGACATGCTATGACGTACAAGGAAACTAAAGAACAAGAGCCAACTGCACAACCAGGGACTCCAGGAAAGTAGGCTGATCTGCTACATACCTTTGCGCGCTTCTTGCGGCATTCTGTGCAGGCATTGGGCGTCACAACACCCAGCCCTCGGCGGCGTTTCGAGTTTTGTGTTTGGGTTACGTTGGCTGTTGCAGGACCAGATGCAGTCGAGGGCGTATTGGAGGATTGAGCTGAGGTGGGGGTAGGATTCCCTTGTGAGGAAGCTCCCCCAACCTGCGCAGTAGCTCCTTGCGGCGTGTGTTCAGTACTGGGTTGTCGTTGACTGCCAGCATCTGAATATTCGTTGTCCATATCCATCACTCGAAAAACGAGCCTGGCCACAGGCTATCGCAAAGGGACAAAAGTTTGCGGGGACAGAGGGAAAGGTTCGCTGTTTCGCTGTTGTCGTGTGTATGGAACCAGGCGTTTGCGTGAAGCTTTGTGAACTCCAACCTTCAGCTCGAAGAGCTTCGGGTGGGATGAGGTCTTGGAGGGGCGACAGCGGAGGGCACGGCGCAGTATGACATGCTGCGAGGGGATTCGTGATGGTGTCGTCAAAGTTATAACCTGAGTCTTGAAGCTTGAACTCCCGCTTTGTTCTCCCCTGTCACGGCCAAAAAAAGTAGGGCTAATTTCTTTGCGCCAGAAGCGAAGATGACTTTGGGTTGTTGGTACCTGAATGACTTCTGCTTTCTCAGTCGCGTCACGGCGACCTTGTAGCGGGGAGAATGCGATGCGGAGACAAGACGGTTGAAGACGGCCCACCTAAGCTCTTACAATTGCATCAAGACCAGTCGCAGCGAGTTGTTGGTCAAATTTGGGTAAAAAGTCCGGGCAATGCGCATTTGTCGAGTAACTAATAGAGTGCTAGGCTCTAGCACGACGTAACCGAACTAGAGGTGAGCTTTGGAGGCTCAGGAGCTCGAGAATAGGTGACCGGGGGTTTTGAAGGAGCTCAAGGCCGACTCCGCGGGTCCAGGGAGAGAAAATGAGGGCTTGCAGGAGTCGCAGATCAATGGCGTTTTGAGGCGCCCAATATTGTTTCACTTTTTCCTGTCGCAATTTGCGTTTTCAAGAGAGATTAACGAGGTTGCTGAGAAGTACTGGTGTACTTGGTGTCCACTCGATCGTCGATTGCGCCAGCAATAGACAATAGAGACCAAAAGTTGGGCGCTGTGGTCCATGCACAACACAAGCTAGCAACTATTTGAGTTGAACAATTGAAGATATTGAAGTCGAATTGAGACCGAAAGCGGAAATATTGCGCATGTAACGGAAGTTGCATAAATCGGGAGTGAAATGAGAACTGATTGATTGTAGGGATGTGAGAAATGGGACGATGAAGATTGGCTTGTTCAGTTAGTATGGGAATCTCTGCGATTGCGATCACGATTTATCGTCGCGCTCGATTACCAGGTTCGGGCTGGTTCGAATAGAGGCAGAGAACCACGGCGAAGATTTCCGACTATAGCTTTAATTTGCTTGATGCCCTGTTACCGTGCTGAGTGAATTCTGCGATTCCTCGGCGAACTCTGTTGCAGATGATATGTCCTGCAGCTATGTAGTCTAGTCGATTACAGTAGCTGGGATCCTGTCTTTGTCTCACGCTTCATGCCGTGAAACCGACGATAATCGAACCGCGGATATGAAGGCTCCGTGAGGAATTACAAAGGGCGTTGATGAGAGATGGAGATCAAAGTTGAGAAAATGATTAGGTGGCCAAATGAAAGCTCTTTCTGGCTCTGGTTCTGCCTGAGGTAACCTCTTCAGGTTACCTACCTATGTTATCAGAGGTTGTTCCGATTTTGACTGTTGAAGAAAAGAACGAACTCTAATTTAACCAGCGCAAAACGTTCTTGTCTTTGTAATCCATACATGAAGACAGCTCAATCTAGGATTCTTCTGTCCAAAGTTCTCTGATAACCGTGAGAATGAGTGTCATGGCCAGATCGACCAGGCCATACCAAACTCGAGATTTAGTTAAGGCGTTGATCTGAGTGGGCAATGCGCTCAACGAGTCGTCAGTCAGTCTGCAGTTGTAGGCTATCAATTAGCCTTTCTCATTGCTCGCCCTCACATCGCCATTTTCCCGCTGCAAATCATGTCTTTTTTGAGCGTTGAGATGTCTGAGACAAAGCTGTTTCTTTTGTCCACACCGCAGTTCCCCTCAGCATCTTGACAAGGAAAACTACAAAGTTGTACGCCATCAAACTTATCCCCAAGCCTGCTCCGAGGTCACATCCACTACAAGCACGTCTATCGCCCAATTGGAACGTTACGGAGTTTGCCAGACTGTGCATGCTTCCTTGCATTTGGCGCATCCTTTATTAAGCCCTCCATCTCATCACCGTAACTTCGCATCGGAAAAGGCCAACGACCATGACCAAGCCCTATCTTTCGTCCAGTGAGATCTCTCAAGAAGGGAATAGTTCGAGAGCCCCTGTGGATATGATGTCAGAGATATAGTAGGCTTGCGGCGATCAGAACATCACCGTTGATCATAGGCTGGGGTTATTCATATCTTGGCAACATATGGTTGACATTACTAGATCGAAGCATTACTGATGGTACTGAAACGTCACGAAAGCTGCCACGCAATACCCTAGTTACTGGGCGGCCCTGATGAATTGTGGCTCAAGGAGTAAAAAGGAGCAGTTTCTCAGAACATTGGTTTTCATTCCAGTTGTCTTCTTCATCTTCACCTGAGATTAACTTTCATGTCAGGGCCATCCGTCGACATGCCCCTCTCACTCAACCTTACCCCACAGTACGTCATCAGCTTCTGACAGCCTCAAGGTTCAATTAGTTCAGCTTGGATCATGACCTTGAGCTGAGCTGCACTGCAACATGGCCTCCAATTACGACCGCTGTGGCTGATAATGCCCCTTCAACAGCGATAAGAGTGGTTGAGAGACCTCTTCAGTAACAAAAGATGTAGAGTTCACTGCCGTAGATAGTGTTTGACAATATTACCCCATTATCCGTCCATCTGTCCATGATACCACCGTCCATGCTATGACCTGATTTTCCAAACACCACCGACCCGCGCCCCGTATACATGCGCCCAGTTCCGATGCCCACTATTATACAGTCATGTTATTCAATGACAAAGGAAATAATATATGCTTAAATCTCCGTCAGAGTCTATGCAAACGGCTCGCGACGCCCTTTACTAGGACTTCGGTTTTTAACAGGGCTACGGCCTCGATCCGTCTTGCTTGGGCTCCGACGGAGTGAAGGAGTGTAAGGAGGTGCAAGAATCGTCTTCATTTTTGGCGGCGGCGTGCTGTCCGTATCGGTACCATCGTCGAGCAACATGTGACGCTGCATCCTTGGTGTTTGAACAGGAACCCACATGAATCCAGGACCGTTCTCAGGTACCATGGACGGGTCGTGAGGTGGAGCTGCGGGTTGTGACTGAACGGGAGCCGCTGGCTTGCTGGCATATCCACCCAAGAAAAAGTTGTTCGCGAAGGCGCAGAAGATAAGGACAGCGAAGAAGAATCCCTGTGAAGTGGTTAGCTTGGCGATCTGTATTATGCTGCAAGAGGTACCCACCCAAGCCTTGAGGTTCATTGCTTCGGAAAACTCGTTGATGATCTCTGCGATTTGCTTCGCAGTCACCTTGACCCTCATGATGGCCTCAGGGTTCTGTGTCATGCATTCAGACCACTCCTCGCATGCCACTCTGAGCGCCGGACGGTCGTTCTTAGCGCATCCGTTGATACTGTACTGAGTTTGGCATTCCGTAATTCTTCCCATAATCTCGATCCGTGCCATCTCATTTGCATTTTCGATATCCGTTTTCACTGTGCTTACAATGGACCAGCCAATGTAGACAAAGACTGATACCAGGAAGAAGTTCACAATCAACTTGACCCATCTGTAAAGATTGTCAGGGGCATTAGGATGTTCGTCCAACATATGCAACAAAGATCCCAAGAATCCCCCTTGTGCTTCCTTTGTTGCCTTCTTCTTGCCACGAGTTCGTCTCGGCGCGATGCTATCTTCCGAGTCGGAGTCTGACTCCACCCAGCGGTGTCGAGTTATGCTGCTGACGTCTCTATCGAGATTATGTCTCTTTCGCTTGCGAATAAATTCTGATACAGAGAGGTCTCGAGTCGCCCGTATTTCACCTCGACCTGGCGTATGCTTTTTGCTTGAGAAAGGAGTCTTGCTGTAACGAAAGGACTTATCAATCTTGGAGGGACTTGTCATGCCACTCATATTGATGTCGCTCATACGGTCCGCCTCAGGAGTATCGTTCGGGAAGTCAGAAACTTCTGTCAGGGCAGGGCTATCTTCTGCGCCTGAAGCTTCGGACAGCGCAACGTCATCAAAAGGTCGTCGCGGTGTTGTAAAAGCAGGGTTGCGGAATGCTGGCGCAGGAGGTCTCGAAGACAATTGAGGAGTAAAAGAGGATTGCGGCGGTTTCGTTTTTGAAGGTGTACCTAGATTTGCGAAAGGGTTTGTTGGTCTTGAGCTCGATTTCGAAGGGGACCCAAAGACTACAAGTAACGGTTAGCAAAGAGCTGCCAGACATCGTTCATGATAGAAGCTGCAGCTACAACTGTGACGCCGGTAAAGGTAAACTTGCCATTGTGTGGATTACTTTTTGCTGCATGTGTAAAAGGACTTGTGGGATCAAAAGGGCCACTGTTCTGGTACTCCCAGTCCATAGGACCTTCGTAAGTTCGACGATCCATAATCGATGATAGCTACTGAATAGCTCGAATAATTACGATGCAAGGTTCGACAGATGGACAGAAGTTGGGGTTGGCGCCGGGGCAGCTGTAGTGACTGAAAGCAGCTGCCAGATTCAATCCATCAAGTAGGTATTCTTCAATTCATCCGTGGCAACCAAAAAGGCCAAAGTAAACAAAGGGTGCGGGCCACCTGCCTGAGGTTTCTGGGTGGAGCTTCATGCTTATGTCAGCGAACAGGGGTTGCGCCTCGCACCTGTGGCGGTTCTAGCCAGACAAAGAAAGTTGAAGGTTTGCGAATTGTCAATCTTTCCATATTCACAGCTTTCGACGATTCTTCACCAACAAAATTCCAAGCACCAGGCTCTCGCTCTGAAGCGCTGTGAACTACAAGTTTCAACTAGCGATAAAGAACTCCCAGAGCGATCTCGCACGATCGACGACGCGACGCCATGTCGGAAAGGGATTCCCCAATTGGCGAGCACGCCAATGAGCCCGTCAATGACGGCCAAGAACAAGAATATGAAGATGCTCTCGCCGCCGCCGATTCCGATCGCGACTCGGATGCGCTGTCCGAGGTAGACGAGGATCAGTTCGAGGATTACGACCCAGAAACAGCGAACATCGAGGACCGTCCCGTTGACATTGACGAAGATGTTGCTCGCACATTGAAAGCTACAAAGCGAAAGCGCGCAGACGGAGAGGCCCCAAAGAAGCCACGTGAAGGCCGCCGAGATAAAAAGCGCCGAGATCGAGATGAAGATGTTGATATGGATGATGCAGAGGATGCGGGTAAAAAGTCACGACGTTCAAGACGCGCTGCTGGCGATGGAGAGCGACGTCAACGTTCTAGGCCTGCCAGTCCAGAGCCAGAGAAGGATGAGAACCTTACACCGGCAGAGCGAAAGCAGCGAGAGCTCGACCGAATGATAGATGCGGCAATCAAGAAGCCAAGCGGTCTCAAGCGCAGGAAGAAGGATGAGATTGTAGGTTTCAAAGTGCAATGGTCAAGTTCTTCCACTAATTTCTCTTACCAAGGACCTTGAGGACGAGATTGATGAGCTTCTAGCGGATCTCAAGGTACAGATGGAGCAGGCCTGTCAGGCTGATAACCAGGCTCGCGAGGCCGGCCAACCAGCTCTGCACAAGCTGAAGCTTCTCCCCGAGGTCACCGCTATCTTGAACCGAAATAACGTCCAACACGCCGTTCTGGACCCCGATACGAACTTTTTGCAGCACGTCAAGTTCTTCTTGGAGCCTTTGAACGACGGCTCTCTTCCAGCGTACAACATTCAACGTGACATTTTCAATGCTCTCGCCAAGATGAACATCGAGAAAGAGGCACTCCTCAGCAGCGGTATCGGAAGAGTGGTGGTGTTCTATACTCGTAGCAAGAAGCCCGAACCCAGTATCAAGAGAATTGCTACACGACTCCTGGGAGAATGGAGCCGACCTATTCTGAAACGAACCGACGATTACAAGAAGCGCCAGATCGAGACCCGTGACTACGATTATGAGTATGTATTCTCCTGCAGTTTGTTTTTTACACGTGCTGACTTTGATGCCAGATCTGCCAAGATGGCACAACGCCAGAAGACCAGCTCTCAATTCAGTCTTTCCCAGCGTCCTGCCGCCAATGCCAAGGATGCTGAGCGCGAACGTCTACTGGCCCCATCGCGAGGTAACAACTCGGCGCGCATGGTCAACTTGCCTTCGAGCTACACTGTTGCTCCCCAGAGCACCTTTATGGGCTCGCAAAACTCCAGCCATCGTCCCCTTGGTGCAGGTGGTATGGAGGCTTTCCGTAAGATGGCTCAGAAGAGCAAGAAGCGGGCTAACTAAGGCCTGAATTGACGGTTGGATTTTCTTTGGAGCTTCTTAGAAGGTACCGTATCTAGGCGAGCATGACGGTCGTAAGCGATTAGTTGAGACAGAAGATGGTTGACGCATGCGGGTTCTGGGTTTGGCGTTTTCGGCGTTCAACATAATAGGTCATTAAAAACATCAAAATCGGAGCCCTCATGATGGGCTAAAGCGAACTACTTTCTCCATATCATTTATGATTGTGACTCTGATACTTGTGATGCGAAACGTGGTCGTCCCGTGCTCTTGAGACACCAGATGACATGGACGGTTGGCTCCCACGTGGCTTTGGGGATCAGCCGCTGAACACATGATAGAAAGATGAATGTGTCGTTAACATGGTGTGTTCATTGACTCAACTTTGGAAACCTATAATATTCATGACAGCCTCGGTTCATGCTTGTGAGAGCACCTCTTCTGTGACTCTGACATCATTTGGAGGAATGTTGCCCAACATGGCTTCAACCTTGAGTCAAGCTCATGTACGTGGAACACCGGCAGGCCTTGCTCAGAGCATAATATTCCAGATCTCTGTGCAACAAAGTACGGTCCTAAAGCGCCCGAGTTGAGCAAGCCTATTTTCTCGCTCGGTCTATAATACGAGGCGTGGGCGGCTTAGGGCACCCTTCAGACGACTTCCTGTGCGGCCACTTTGGTCCTTTCTCTATCCAACATGTCAAGCTCCTGCATTTCCTTGTTAGAGGGTACCTCTGACCCGCCCCGTAGCACCATCTTCTGCCTCACATACATTTCCCATAACCTCTTTATTCACATGGACAGCCACGCCTGCCATCAACGGCACAAGCATGTCCCAAACCTGGGGTCTGACTGTGGTACAGACGTGCATCGCGAATTTTCCAGCCGGCTATCGTCTCCGAAGCAAATGAACAGTTTATAATAAGGCCCTACACTGGTGTCAGATTCATTGCGCTAATTGGAGTACCCAAGACCTAAGATGTTTGGTCCTTAGGCATGTTGTCTGAAGGACTCAGGACTCGGGGAGGATGAAATAGACGCTCAAGTAAGGTACAGAAGGGGAAACTGGCTGTGACCGTATACGATGAAGAGTACGCCTACACGCTGAGTCGTCCAGGCTTTAGGCCAATCTATAAGTCTATAAGTCAACCAGGAAGCTGACAATCTGTTTACCCCAATCCACACCAGTTCTCTGAACGACATGTCCTACACATTGCAGAGGGACATCCAACCACGGGAATCCGTAGAACTTCCGCCCTAACCAGATGGATTGATTCGCCAAGTGTAGGCTATTGGGCGATACGGATAATGTATTTAGATCTACTTTCGTTTCACTCAGCGCCCTTGGACTCCCCAAGGAGGTACATCAACGTAGGCAAATGCTTTGGCGACAAGTATAGAAACGAGTGCTGCCTGGAACGTCTTCAATTGCCAAATATGGGCTGAGCAAGCCTTGGCTGCGTCATTAGGGATCAAAGGTGCGTGAGTACGAATGGAATCCCAGCGAACTAAACCATACTTCATCAGCAATGCACATCGTTCTCGGATCGGATCCGGGAAATGCGAGTTCAAGGGCTGCCCCTTCCAACACTAATGCCCACGTAGGGTCTTATACCTGCGCTGAAGTAGTTATCAAGAGCAGTGCTACGGTAAGAAGGGCTGGCATTGCCAGAGGGATCTATAACGCACTCTGTAATTGAAAGGGGCAAGGAGGAGAAGATCCAACTTACCTATCTTACCTCGTACAAAGGACCCCAGAGTATATCTCACTGACGCTTGTACATTGGATAGTACCTAAGGTAGTAGAAGATGTAAAACAAAGGGCGAGAGCGAAGCTCACTAGGGAGGCCATAGCCATGCTTGTGGGTTATGGGAACTCAGCCTGTAACGAGTCTGTCCGTCGTGCTGGGGCCCATAAACACAGTCTAATCGTAGGTCCGTTATTGATTCGAAAAAGCTCCGAAATGTTGACGGGACATGCTGAGTCTTCCTTCGCTGGTTCCTTAGGGTTTTGAGAAGCCACCAAGTTCGCCGTCCACGGCATCAGCAACTTCTAAAGACCGTAACTCCATAAGACTCATAGCTTTGTTAAAAGGCAGCCGATTACTTGCCAGCTCCTAACCAGCCAACTATACCTGCACTGCCAGCACGCAGAAGTCCATGCCGGATACCATCATGGCCAATACAAACGCCCACCGCTTGAGCAGCCTAGGCGCGTCGCCATCCTCTCTTTTGTTTGTGCAAACCTGATCGAGGGAAGTGCCGGCAGTCCATAGAGCAAGTCGAAGCTCGCCGAGCTCCTTTACAAGTTGCTCGGCAGCATTTGCCTGGTTTCTTGAGCAGTCTTTCCTCACTGTCGTCGATGCTCTGTTGGCGTGAGACCAACCCCAGCATCTCCAGGCTATTTTGAGAGCCTGTTGGTTTTCCGAGGCGAATTGGCTGGTATACGTCCTCAAACTCCATCACAATAATGTTTTCTCCACAAATCATCCATCTCTTTTTCTTGGGGCCACTCATCCAGGAACTTCCCAATCTCCTCCCTCCACCCTTTGATGTAATGCGTATTCATCGCGGTTGTGTACTCCCAATACCGTGGATACCAGCCAGCCATCTCCCAATCTACAATGCCTACTATTTTCCCATCCCTGACCAAGATGTTACTCAGGCTAACATCTCCGTGCGTAAATACCGTCTCAATATTCTTTTGCTCTGAAGCTGTATGCATCTCGATCAGTTTTTGGATCTCTGCTTGACTGTCTTGGTCGTTGATGGAGCCTATATTCGAGACTCCGTTCCGAAGGAAAAGGTTGAATGCTGCCTCGTTCGGGAATGGACCCATCCCTTTCTCCCCAGCGGCGTTCCATATCCTATGATCGTGCAATTTTCCCCCATCAGCGGCACATACAGCACTATCTGTGATCCCTTTTCCAGCGGGCTTCTTGAGTGCTCGCAGCTCCTCAAAGATATCTTTGAACTGAGTCAATAATCTATCCTTCTCGGCTCTTGACGCCTCATGCCACGCATCACTCAAAGGTTGCCCGCCAATCTTTTCCATTAAGATATAAGTCACACCGTTTTAATCATCTCGGAACGCGCAGTGCAACCTCGGAATAGGAACCTTAGGCGCAAAGGAAGCTAGGAAGAGGAGAGCTGAGGCCTCAGAGAGGTGGACTGTGCGACCATATTTGACGAGTTTAGTTGAAGAAAGATATAGAATTGAGGTGTTTGAGTGTCGTCGGGACGGCATATGTCTAGAAACCGCGATTTGAAAAAGGGTCATCCAGCGGTTGAAGGGTTTATCATTGTAGCCTTTGGCCCAGGCTTCATATTGGGTTGAGGAGCTGGAGGCTGGTAAGATCGGCTTACAGATGGTCAGGGCCATTGAAGTAGCTGTCTACCGTATTGAGAGAAAACTGAGTGGTCTACAGCTTAGGATATCAGATCAAAAGTCTGGCCTGTTGGTGTACTACCTATTACCGTCTTATGGTAAATACAGCACTGGCCTCAGGCCACAGGAGCCCGCCAATTCATTGGCCAGTATAAGTGGGCCTATATGCCATCGACATTATGGAGTAGCAAGGAGCTTATTAGGCACTTTGCACGTAGAATGGCTTTGGGTTAACAATTCCCTTCTCAGGCCTTCCTCATGGCTACAATGACGGCCCTGTATAACCGTGAAACTTGATGAAGAGCGGGTTTATATTACTCCGTAGCCTGAGTTACAACAGGGAAAAGGGACAGTTTAGGATTTTACCACGTACTGCTTTGAGACTGCTTGTAATTCTCAGAAATATCGATATACCACTGTGTTATTCTTGAAAGGAAAAGCACTCGGTTTTTGGATAAAAATACTAAATAATTGGTTTGGCTCAGCTCTTACAGAGTTGAATCTTGCAAACTTCATGGCAACCTCGTTTCATACTTATGAGAGCGTCTCTCCTGACTCAGAGAAGCATTGCCTAATATAGGTAGCTTCAACCTTGGAGTTTATTAACTTAACTGTACATTAAAGACGCGGAGGCCCGACTTAAAGTATCACATCCCGGGTCCCTGTGCAACGGAGTGTGGTTCTAAAGCGCTCAAGTTGAACAAGTATACTTTCTCACTGGGCATTCTTGAAATATGGGGTTTCACGACTGGGTTTTCGGAAAGTCTTCCTTGGTAGGTCCCTGGAGCGGTGACGTCAGATCGGGTATGGAAGCCCAAAGATATTGGCGGTTGGAGAGGCTGGAGCTGGAGTTCAATGCCTTATGAATGCGAATACGATTTAGAGTAGGTATAGCAAAGTCGGCAACACGGGAGATATTGTATCGGTAATAGCAATATCAACATGAAGCTGAGCTGGGCATTTACGTCTTCTGAATTAATAGTTAACTCGCCGCATCCTTGCAGAAGAACAACCTGGACGGCCCTGTTCATGTTGTTCAAGTACCTCTTAGACATGGGGTACCTTGGAGGAATGGCGTCAGACTCTCGAAATCTGCGAGTGAGAGTGTCGATTTAGCGCGTATCTTTTTGATAGCCGATACCTTCTCCAAAAACCACTAGCTCTCTGTCTCGACCCAAGCTTTCGATTCCAGGCACAGGGGTTACAAAACCAGAGATCAAGTTTCTCTTGTGGGATCCAATGCTAGGGAGAAGCTTCCTCTCGTGTGTCGTCATAATCCTGTCAGTGAGACGTTAGATTGCTTCAGGGTCGCGGTGAACGATATCCACATCCAGTGTATAGATGCATCTCGTAGTATGGTCGTGGTTGAGGCCTCGGTCATGTCTTGTTTCGTCTCTCGTTCATCTGAATCTGGTGTTTTCAGATGAATCTCGAATCCAAACTAAACGTAACATGTCTCGAAATGCTTTTGTTCACACAAGAGCATGTGCTTTCGGTGTCTTTTCTTTAGGCTCGAAATTAGATCGCAAAATTTGAGGATACTAACTTAGCCTGCACTTGCACATGTAGATACCTGACCTGGCCTTACAAATGATTGCAGAATCTGTTGGCTGCAAGAACCTCACCAACCT
This sequence comes from Fusarium gaditjirri, assembly GCA_013266175.1. Lineage (NCBI taxonomy): Eukaryota > Fungi > Ascomycota > Sordariomycetes > Hypocreales > Nectriaceae > Fusarium > Fusarium gaditjirri. Next base: position 17,981 of record JABFAI010000246.1, on the reverse strand, counting down.
TCCTCATCAGCCCGGACCCTGGGCTGGCTTCTTCTAGCTGCCCCTCCTCGCCTCCGACTGATTGCATCCATACCTTACTTCTTCCTTCTTCCTCATTTCTTCTCTAAGCAAGTTTGTATCGATTAAAACATCTACACAAGCTGTCGCAAAGTCATTACTCGGACAACCAGATTACATTCAGATATCCATATTAACTACAGCGTATTAGCTTACACCGGGACCAATTTACCAAGCACAATCACCCACTGTGCTTGATTGATCCCAGTCACCTCAGATTGCGCCGCCACTAGATTATTACTGCGCAACATCTTTTGGTTCGACTCGCAAAAGATCTACCTTGACGCCACTGCCGCACCACGACCGCAATTATCCTTCCGTGCTCATCTCCCGATCTATTCTTCTCCTGGCTCTGTCCGACACCTTCAACTGTCTGAGCGATTTTGATAATTCTTGAGAAAGCACTTCTACGAAAGAAAAAGGACAAAAAATAATCCCACGTCCATCGAGCGAGCACTTACAAGCGCCCCTCTTCCCCCACTTCATCTCGACATCATTTCTTACCAGCGCCCAAAAGAACCCAGAAGCTGTCGCATCCGACATTACGATAAACCCATTGACGATTTCACGACTCTGATCATTGACGACCTAGCGACACAGACGCCAGATACATCTCGACTTGTCCCTGGAATACAGATCCTGCACTGTCGCGCACAGGCAGATTTGACGAATACACCACAATGAACGGCACACAATCCCCCGACGCCCAAAAGGCATCGAATGCCAATGCCAACGGTAGCAACAGCAACAATAGCAGTCTCGCAGCCAAGAAGCGCAAGAAGGACTTGAAGCCGATAATTACCATGGAGGGTACAAACCAGCCTGCTGGGTATGTATAAAAACGTTTCCTTTTTGGTCTTTTGAGTTCTGGCCGCATTTTGTTTTGGTTATCTACCTATCCAAGCATCTTCTTCGCATTCTTTCTCCGTGTTTTGTTTTGTTGCAACCGCATCACCATACACAACCTTGATTTTGGGGAACTTCTTGGTCGCACATTGCTTTGACATTCACCTCGAGGCCGTTGGTTTTACGGATCGCATGGCACCATCCCAAAATCTCCAAAGCGCCGCTGGTCCGATGTCGCCAATGACCCTGATACAACCCAACTGCTCCAGCTACATTTCAGATCAGCTGTTGCTGCGGTTATGAGACCAGATCCACAACTTCCATGTGTCTGTTTATGAAGGAAACAGATAATGGTTTCAGGAAAGATCAAGCATCATTCCATTCATATCGCCGAAATGGACACTCAGCAAATATGGCGCGGCATTGCATCACCCTACAGAAGCAGCAAGGGCAGATTAAAACAAGTGTGGACACTGCTCACAGTGGCTGTTCTGGAGCTTGGGCCCGTGTGTTTGGGCCTTGATAGGAGGATACGACCCCATAAGCCTTGGGCATTCACCAACCTTGGATCACTCGATCGATCACTGGGTCCTCTGTACCTGAACTTGGTCTGTACTGGAGGTGGTGCAGTCAGTCACTTGCCCGTGACACCTCTGATTGTGCCTGAAGCTTCTGTTGGCTGATGCATGTGGAGGAGGATGAGAATGTGATGGTGATGGTTGTGCTCATGCTGTCTGATGCGATACCACCTGACTGAGTTGTCCGCCCTTTGCCATCACTTTGCATTCTCTATTGTCGCTCCCTCTCTTTGGAACTCGCTTGGCGAGCTGGATGTTCGAGCCTTGCGCTCTCGAAGACCCTTTATTCGTCGGGCGGGACGCTCCGCCTTGCGCCGCGTGCAGCCATCCCATGGTCTCTAGCAGGGCCCTAGAAACAGAAAGCCAAGCGACCGCAGATCCGCAAAGAACGCTGAGCCCAGAGTCAAGAAAAGCGAAGCAAATCAAAACCAAAGACAAGGAGCACGCCCCCGAGGCCAGTCGACCTCTAATCTCCATCAATTTCTCCCTCGACTTGGCCTCGCCTGTTTTTATATCACCTTTCCCTTTCTCCTGTTTTTGGCTTTCACTCGGGCCTTTATACGCCCCAGCTTGCAGTCAACCGTTGCCATCGTGCACCTGAAGTCTTTGTCATCTTCGTCATTTTCGCCAGATCCTTGTTCTCCCCATCGCCTTTCCCTATCCCCCGCTCATAAACCGCCACGCCGCTCACCGGCTTATCTGTCGCGCTGCTCCCACAATTGTCACTATTTTGACTACGTGATTTGACTTGAGCTGGTGCTCCCGAAGTTAAAGGAGCAGAGAAGGACAAAGAAGCAGACTCAACGCCCGACTTATTACCAGCGCAAGCTGCGTCATGTGAAGGCACCATGACAAGCTTTCTCAAATCAAGGTTACACTTCCTCATCCCGTTTATGTTTTGTCGATAGCGGGTTGGCGCCCAAGCTTATGCGTGTGTTTCACCGCTGTCAGTCAATTCAGTGCCCGAGTCCCTTTGGTACCGAAATCTTCAACTGGAAGCGCCAGTGAAAGACTTGACTCGTTGCTACGTTATCGTCTGGATGATGTTTTGATGCTTCCCCGCCATTTCACTACACCCAAACCCAATCCGGCAAAGGTCCCCCACCACGCGCAAAGCCTCAGCTCTTCGCCGCCGTCGCTCTCCCACTAAATCTTGCGACCGTGGTTGTTTGATCTAATTGCATTGGCTCCGCCTCAATTCTCGTTCATCATCTACACGTCGCCTTGTTGCGCTGATTTTTACCGCATCTCTACATATGTTTTAAGCCACCGCTGACCTCTTTTCCCCCCTTATAGATCCCACCAGCTTTCCACCATGGCCCACTCCCCCTCTTCCTCGTCCGTCGACGATGCCGCCGAAAATACTGCAGATGAGGAGGATTCTGAAGATTACTGCAAAGGTGGCTACCACCCAGTACAGGTCGGAGAGAAGTTCAAGGATGGAAAATACACCGTGGTTCGCAAGCTAGGATGGGGTCATTTCTCAACCGTCTGGCTGTCCCGCGATAATACCAACGGCAAGCATGTCGCCCTCAAGGTCGTCCGTTCCGCCGCCCACTACACCGAGACCGCCATCGATGAGATCAAGCTGCTCAACAAGATTGTCCAAGCCAAGCCCGATCACCCTGGTCGCAAGCACGTCGTGAGTCTTTTGGACTCGTTCGAGCACAAGGGACCCCACGGCACCCACGTCTGTATGGTTTTCGAGGTGCTGGGAGAGAATTTGCTTGGGCTCATTAAGCGCTGGAATCACCGCGGTATTCCCATGCCTCTCGTCAAACAAATTACAAAGCAGGTTCTACTAGGCCTCGACTACCTTCATCGCGAATGCGGTATCATCCACACCGACCTCAAACCAGAAAATGTCCTTATCGAGATTGGGGATGTTGAACAGATCGTTAAGCGCGTCGTCAAACCTGAATCTGCCGAAAAGGAGAACAACCGCAATGGACGGCGGCGTCGAAGGACTCTCATTACTGGCAGTCAACCATTGCCATCTCCTCTCAATACCAGCTTCAACCAGTCGAACCTTTTCCCCTCACCGAACACCCACTCTAGTCTTGCTGGTGTCCTGAACGAAGGTAAGCAAGCTATGGATCATCTCGTATATGGCTCAACAACGACTAATGCGGTCTTGTCAGCAGGCAAGGCATCAAAGGAGGCATCTCCCAAACCATCCGACGATGCCCAAAAACAGCGAGAAAAGTCTGCGTAAGTTATTCGCCACTCAACCAAGAAGGTCCATCAGACACTAACAAAGCTCAAGCGACCTTCTCAGTCGAGAAGTCTCAGGCATCTCTCTAGACAAGTCAAACTCTCCCTCTGCTTCAACAGGCGAAAAGCGCAAGGCAGAAGATGCGCACGCTTTCGACGTTATCAGCGTCAAGATTGCAGACCTGGGCAACGCCTGCTGGGTCAATCATCACTTTACCAACGACATCCAGACAAGACAATATAGATCACCCGAGGTCATTTTGGGTTCCAAATGGGGTGCTAGCACTGACGTATGGAGTATGGCAGCTATGGTATGTCCACCGATCTTGGTGATGAAGCTGGCACCGGCTTCTGTGGAACATTACTGACTGTGCCCACTAGGTGTTTGAGTTAATCACAGGTGATTACTTGTTTGACCCCCAGTCAGGTACTAAGTATGGTAAGGACGATGATCATATTGCTCAAATCATCGAGCTTCTTGGGCCATTCCCCAAATCTCTATGTCTCAGTGGCAAGTGGAGTCAGGAGATATTCAACCGAAAGGGAGAATTGCGAAACATCCACCGACTGCGGCACTGGGCTCTACCAGATGTGCTACGCGAGAAGTATCACTTCAAGGAAGACGAGGCAAAGCGTATCGCAGACTTCTTGACCCCTATGTTGGAGTTAGTACCCGAGAAACGGGCCAATGCTGGCGGCATGGCAGGTCACGTCTGGTTGGAGGATACACCTGGCATGAAGGGGTTGAAGATTGAGGGCCTGGAAGTCGGTGGCCGCGGTGAGGGCATCGACGGCTGGGCGACGGAGGTGAGGAAGAGATAAAGTGATTATAGACGCCTCGGGCATGTCGAATACAGAGAAACAAGCGAAACACAAGTCGGCAGTCCAAGGCAACCCACATGACTGACGCATGTGGGATTGGCTGGTCTTTTTTTTTTATTGTTTTTGATGATCCACACGAACGGCTTGCGGTGCTACATTACACTTGTACATCTTGACGACCTTGAGCAGCGGCATCTTATCAGCGAGCCGGCTATGATGATGTATGTAGGCGAGGGAGAAAGCACATGCACGGGGTAGAAAGATCCACGACTTGTCCAATGTCTTAGCGCTCTTTGGTCTAGACCATGATGAATCTTGGAGCGCTACGCATGGCTAGGCTTTGCTGTATTGCATGGAAGACTTGACAGAAGCGTTTGTTGGGATAACTTTGGTCAGAAGACTGTATAGCTGAAAATGATAGACTTGACATGTTTTACAGTGATGATATGAGATTGTGGCGTGATGGTTTGTTGAAAGGTGAGAGCTTGGGTTGTATGGGAGAGGTTACGTTTATGACGTCTGTAGCGAAGATGGTATGCAATTCGTAGCATGTGATGGCAGTATAGGTTATGTTGTTATCGTCTCGCAGATCTTGAAGGGCACAGCTCAGGGTGTGATGAGATGAGATGAGATGAAAGATATGGACAATTGAGGGAATGACCTCCACAGTGTCATCCCTCCTACAGCCAAGGTTCTCTACTGTTGTTCAAAGGCCCAAAGGTCCTGCAGTTCATGGCGATAAAAAGTCTCTTATTATTACCAATATTCTTTGGGGGGTGGCTCTCAACGACTCCTGATTGAGGAACTCATGCAGATGACTTTGCACGCGCCAGTCTCTGGGCAGTAACATCCGCAGGGGACAGAAGAGCGTGTATGGAAACTAGAAGATCTTACGGTTTCCTCAACGAGAAATATACGTAGCAACCAAAGATTCATGCCCCAATGCTCTTCTTGACAGTATAGTCCAGGGTAGGCAAGTTCCAATGTATTGCATTGCATTATTAGACAACCCAAAACCAGACCCCATTCCCGTGTTTGTCAACATCATGGTGCTCGCATAGAATTACATAGTAGATACAGATCATTTCTTGCCCTTGCCTCGGCGCTTCTTAACGCTTGCAGCGGGACCGTCATCGTCTTCCTCCTTAATCCCTGACTTGCCCACCTCGATCATGGGAGGCTCACTCTGGTCACTAGCAAAGTCTTCATGAGCGCTCTCGCCATCTGTGGGAGAGTCTTTAGCGGCGTCGAGAACCTCGTTCATGATGCGCTTTCCCTCGTCAACCTCTCCGTTGAGAGCACCGCAGGACATGCACCTCCATTGCCCGATCTCGGAGAGGGTCTTGGTTCCAGGAGGAGCTTGGCCATTGACAAGTCTGCATGATTTACAGATGAGAACAATGCGATTCTTGGGCGCAGTCTCATCCTCGCCAAGAAGAACGTCAAAGATGCGGTCGTACCAGTTGGATTCAGGGGGTCCGGTCTGGTATGAGGCGTAACCAGTGGGCATTGGGGGAGGCTGAGGAGTACCGGGGGCGATAGGAGGCGGAGGAGGCTCAGAGAATTCGGCATTAGGAGCAAATTCAGCACTTGGTTCCATGGGGTTTGGAGCTAGCATTGGGCTATGCGGGCGCTGGATGTTGGCTGTCGGAGGAGGAGGCATGCGCGTTCGTCCGGGGACTCCTTGGGGAGGACCATTAGGTCGCTGCTTATTGGGCGTACTGTCGGCATTCTGTTCGCCATCCTTCTTCTTGCCCTTGCTCTTTCCATCAGCCCCGCCGTACTTCTCAATCAATTCCATGGTAGAGTCATATTTAGTGGCGTCCTTGAGTTTCTGGATTGTCTTCGCGCGCTCTGACTGATGGTCCTTGAGACGAGCGCTGAGGCTCTCGATGCGAAAGTTGTAATATGCGGCTAGGGTCGTGCGTGTAACGTAGATGCTGTCATGGTATCGTCAGCCTGAGCCGCATGCTCATGGATTGAGGCCTTACAGAACTGGGCCACCGGTAAGACCGCCCCATTCAAAAGCGCCGAGATTGTTATATCCAACCACAAGTAGGAGGACGATCGCATAGACGAGATAGGCGAAGCTGAGGTAAAGTGTCCAGATGACGCGAGCGCGGCGAGAGCTTGCGCGGACCTTGTCGAGTGATGCTTGGGTGTCGGTGATCTTGGTCGACAGGGTAGAGAGGGTCTTCTCGAAGGAGGCAGTCGAGGAGGATTCGCCCTACGAAGGTCGTGTTAATAACTCTGGCAATGAAGTCAGCGATGGCGACTTACCCCCCAGGGCCAAAAGGCCACCATTTTGATCAAAGGGTAGAAGCACACAAAGGAAAACAGATTGAAAGGGAGAGTATGCCCAGATGGGCGAAATAGGAAGCAAAGGTTGAAGTTTTAGGGGAGGTTAACCCTAAGGGACGAAAATATTTAGGTAATGAGCGTAAGTTTAGAGGACTCTTTACTAAGTTTGAGCAGCCTCTTCTAAGGTCCTAAGTCGTCTTGCTCCCTGAGGGAATGGAAGTGAAGGATTAGTAACAGAAGATGTGGTGTAAAGGAATGGTGAAGTTGCGACGGTAGCTTCTCGCCAGGAGTGACCTCATTCAGCTGAGCTTGAGCATGTGGGCAGCCTGCCTGTCCTTTAGGTACTAAGGTACCTAGGTAGGGGGCCTTAAGCTCCACTGATGCCAAAATTGGAAGCCTGAAAAACGCACGGCCTGTGGTTTATTTATCCGATGATCTTAATGACCTTTCATGAGAACATTCATGTATAAGGTAAGGTCTCTACGGAAATTGAGTGGCTTCAGAAGCTGGCGAAAGTATCAAGACACATGTGGAAATGGCGAGACCGTAGGTAGCTAATAACAGAGCTGTGGCTGGCTGGCAATTATTGCATTAGAGGTACTAATAAAGCTTCGTCTCATAAGATCCATCCATCACTAGCTAGTACTTACTTATCTATGCCACTTCCATTCACTTCCGAATAAAGCATCTCACAAAGTAGGCGCAATATTGAGGCTCGCCCTTGCATCAGCTTGTGCAATCTGTCAGATGCCGAGCTGGTGGTCTTGATGGAGAGCAGTCCTTGAAGCTGCATCCCCTCACTAAACACAAACTACAATCATTCTATCATATCTCAATCAGCCTGAAACATGAACCCATACGAAGCCGACCCGGCAAGAATACCACAAAATGACAGATATTCAGACGTGCCACTTTATGGTCGATACCTCCCTGCTACAGGCGACTTCCGGCCTGACCCAGAGCACATCAATTCAGTCTCAGAACGGTCACTGAAGTACTGGGCGTCTGTACTTGACCTCTGCAATCCTCCCAATCCCATGAATATAGGGCGACTTTGAAAACGATTAGACTACATGACATAATGTTACCTGGATTAGTACCTAAATACTAACTTGACTACAAGGTTCAAAAGGATGGCGTGTGGATGGGCCCGCCATCTGGAAGAGATCTAAGTATTCTGTCAAACATGATGCGTTTTCCAAAATAGGTACCAAATTCTGTAAGCATTAAGGGCATGAAAGTGAGCTCTCGTACAAGACTCGAAGGAGTGAAACCCATGAAAACGTGTGAATGTGGCCCCTGCCCGAGCGCCTGAGCCACAATCATTAAACGCCACAATTCTACCCCAGAAATTTGGTTGGGATCGGTCATGGCTCGGAAGCAAGTGCTGTAACTCTGTCCACTGAGAGAGACCCTGCAATGCAACTCCTTTCATCAGCTTAGCAACTGCCAACTGTCGCATCGTCATGAAGGCGTTTTGTTGAGTGGCCTACTATTCTCTCTACACTGATCTTCTAGACTTTCTTTTGTCTCTTAGTATTTTTCTGCCTCAAAGTTTCGTATTTAATATTTAAACTACGCGCGTCCCTTGGCATCCTAAGACGTTGGTTGGTCTTTGACCCAAGGGAGCCATCATGTTCCAAGTCAGTCCTCCGTGATAATTATCTGTTTGCACCTCATATAAGCAGCGACTGACATGCTTCAGCGGTTTAAAAGCGCCATCGACAGGACCATCGCCGAAGAACAGGCCCGCTCACAGACAGCTGCGCAGTCCAGGTCACCCTCGAGAACCCGCTCAACATCGTCGCGCAAGGGTGATGGCACACCAGCTCAGCGCGCAAAGGCTAGGAAACAAGCTGCCGATGCTGGCGACGCACCGAACCCAGACCCTGCCGTCTTCGAGGCTGCTTTCGTGATCGACGACGAGAGTGAGCCGAGCCGAGCTACTACCCCAATGCCTCCTGCTGCGATCGACGATGCAAAGACCGACAATGGCAACGATCAGAACAGCGGATCAGATGAAAAGAATGCAGATGCTTCCAAGGATGAGGCCAGTTCGGGCAAGAACCAGGATGGCGGGACTGACACTTTGGTGGCCAAGCCAGAGGCCACCAAGTCCCAAGAGTTGAGCCCTGAGATCCGCCAGAAGCTGCGCAAACTGGAGAAGCTCGAAGCGACGTACCCCGGTAAGGCTATATCTACGAATGCGCACGCGAATGGGAGGCAACTAATACATATTCAAAGAATTACTTCGATCTTACCGTGTTGCCCATAGGCGAGCGACAGCAATCGAGCCTTTCGAGAAAGCCCTACGAGAAAACACCCCCTTGACTTCCATCAGCGAACCCGAAGCTCTCGTCGAATATCTCAACCAACTGAATCTCCGAGGCGACATGGTGATGCAGGAGCTGAAGAAGGTTTCGACAGACAAGGAAGAGTTACAGAAAAAGCACAGCGAAACTGAGGAAAAGGCCAAGAAATTGGAGGAAGAGCTTGCGGCGCTCAAGTCAGGCGATTCTGCTCAGCCAAAGACCGAAGAATCTGAAGCTCCCAAGGACGATAAGCACGAAGATACCCCCCCTGAGGTCCCCGAAAAGTCCAAGTCTCCTGTCTCCTCCGTCATCGGAATGTTCTCGCCCAAGCATAAGCCGCAAAAGTCTCTGTCTGAGGTTACTGAATCCAAGGACAAAAGCGAGGAGTTCTTTTCTTACGACGATGAAATTCCCCAGCTTCAGGCTGACCTTGCATCAAAGTCCCAGGAAATTGAGAAGCTCAAGTCCGAGGTGGAGGGCCTCCAGAAGGAGCTTACTACCGTCAAGGAGAACAGCGCTGGTCTGGTCGAGAATCTGGAGAATGCGACTCGGGAGCTCAGCGAGTCTCGCGATGCTGCCGCCACCAAGGAGTCCTTGCAGACCCAGCTTGATGAGCGTAACAAGGAGATCGAGTCTCTGAACCAACGATTGGAGGAGGCGCAAAAGCAACTCAAACAGCTGGAAGAAGACAAGAGCACGCACACAGATAAGGTTGATAAGTTGGAGGCTTCGCTTGCTTCATTAGACGAACGCGCTCGCGAACTAGATACCGAGTTGGCCAAAGCTTCAGACGTGAAGAGCATCTCCAAGAAGCTGATCGATGACCTCAACAGTCAGATCGCGCTCCTGAAGAAGGAAAAGACCGAGAACGAGACCAAGATTGACGATCTGACCAAGAAACTGGAGTCGAAGCCAGCTTCTGCTGCACCCACTCCCGCGGCAACTCCAGCGCCTGCGGCCTCACAAGCTGCTGCGGGCACCGGCGGTGGAAACAAGAAGAAGAACAAAAAGAAGAAGGGTAAGGGTGGCGCCACTACTGCTGCTGCTGCTGCTCCAGCTGTAGAGGCCGCTGTGGAGACTCCTGAGCCAGCAATCCCCGCTGAGCCCGAAGGAAATGCTGAGCTTGAGGCTGAGATCGCCAAGCTGAAGGAGGAGGTTGCTGAGAAGGATACGCAGATTGAGCGTCTGAGCAAGAGGCGCAAGACTGAGGAGGACCTGCGCGAGGAGATTGAGTCACTTCAAGAGAACCTGCTCACAATTGGTCAGGATCATGTTGAGGCCAAGGAGAAGATTAAAGAGCTCGAGGCTGAGAAGTTGGAACTCAAGACACAGATTGCTGATCTTGAGAAGAAGATTGACTCGTCTGCTTCAGACGCCGAGGCCAGCACCAAGCTGCAAAGCGAGATGGATTCTTTGAAGACGGAATACGACGAGCTCAAGGAGAAGACGACAACCCTGCAAGCCGATCTGGGTGCCGCTCAGCAACTGGCCCAGAACCGATTCAAGGACCTCACAGAACTACGCGAGGTGCTACAGAAGGCGCAGCCTGAGCTGAAGAGCCTGCGCCAGGAGTCTGCTACGCTAAAGACTACGAAGGAGGAGCTCGCAACCAAGACCAAGGAGCTCAAGGATATGGAGAAGCGAGAGAAGGATCTCAAGCGAGATGTGGAGCGTGTCCAGAAGTTAGCCTCGGACCGCGAGACTGAGATCAAGGGCCTACAGGAGAAATTGACCACCGAGACGAACGCCAAACTTCGTCTCGAAGATGCCCAACGGGTATCTGGGCGAGACCTTCGCCGATCCGAAGCTGAGAAGGTTGAGATTAGTGCAAAGGCTGAGAAGACGGAGGCAGAGCTCAAGACAGTACAGGAGGAGCTGGGCAAGCTGCGACCCAAGGTGAAAGAGCTTGAGGAGCAGGTGCACAAACTGAAGCGAGAGAAGACGGCAGCGCAAGAGGAGGCTGAGTTCAAGGCGCAGCAGTACAGCAATGCGCAAGGTCTGTTGAGTAGTATGCGAGACCAGACGGCGGAGATGTCTGTACAATTGAAGGAGTCCAAGTCGCAGGCTGAGTCTCTAGAGGAGGAGCTTGCTGAGGTTCAGCGACTACTCCAAGAACGTACCCGTGAGGGCGAGACGATGCGGCGGTTGTTGGCGGATGTCGATGAACGTGCCGATAACAAGGTGCGAGAGATGAGAGCGCGAATGGAGGCAGCTGTTGAGGAGCGAGACCGAATTGAGGACGAGTCTAGTACCCTTGCGCGACGCAAGACACGTGAGACGGAAGACTTGAAGCTGAAGCTGAAGGACCTGGAGCGCGAGGTCAAGACTCTGACACATGAACGAGATGAGCTTGAGCAGCGTGAGAAGGAGTGGCGTCGACGACGAGAAGAGCTCGAATCGGTGGAAGAGAAGGCAGAAGCTGAGGCGGATGAGCTCCGAACAACAGCATCACAGTTGCGCACAGCTCTCGACGCATCAGAGAAGCAAGTTCGTGATGTTGAGAAGCAGCGAGCCGAGTTGCGACGAATGTTGGAGGAGGCAAGGCAACGATACGAGAAGGTATCCAAGGATCTCAAGTCGGTGCAGACCAAGCTCGTGGCCAATTCAAGCCGCAGCTCATTCGATTCGGTGCGAAGCGGAAGCAATGGCTCGCCGGCAGCTGGCGGAACTCCAGACACGGTTTATCTCAAGACAATCCTGCTGCAGTTCTTGGAGCAGAAGGATACCAAGCTAAGAGCCCAGCTTGTGCCGGTGTTGGGCAAGCTATTGCGCTTTGACAAGTAAGTATTCACAACGCACAACCCTGATGGACAATGGCTAATCTAGTGTAACAGGACGGATGAGCAAAAGTGGCAGAAGGCGGTGCAGCATATCGAGGTTAAATAGGTGATGCTTGGTGAAGGGAGACTTGGAATGCATGGAACGGCGTTTGGTTTGGGTAACGCCGTTGAGGTCTGTAATGAGACGATATCGGATACAAGTGTAGGATTACAGTGAATGAAACAATCGAGTGTTGTTGGAACTGTCAATGCCTCTAAGAGATTCGTGATGGTGTTGATGGATGTCGTTGAAGCTACAGTGGGGTAGACCTTAAGCCTCACGCCTCTTAGTACTTAGAAGTCATGACACGCTATGAAGCCATTTCTTAAGCTTACAGGCCAATTCAGCCGTTGACTTCTAAATACGGCAACTCGTGGCTTGGCTGATCAACGTTTTCTTCACCCTTTTCTTTGTAAGCCTGTGAAGATCGCGATGAGTACCACCGATCAGATCAATTCATCATATCGACCCCACGTCGACGTCATGATAGAGCCTCACGCTGCAAAAAGACTCCAATTGATGTTTCGCTTGTCATACCCTTTCTTTCCTGCTCTCGCAATTCACGGATCACTTCCTCCGCTCTCTTTCGTCATGGACTGAAGTTTCTGCTGCATGAAGAGAGAGTGCTGATCGCATCATGAGCTCGTCATTGGGTGTATGAGACGAGAGAGGGAGGGCCATAAGTTAAGATGCGCATTGGTTGAGCTGCCACTTATTGCCAGCTGATGTTTCTTCTTTTTATTGTGTAGCTACCTACCTACCCCTCTTTTAATTCCAAGAATTGTTTAATATAAGAATCATGTCCAGGCAGTTTCTTAGACTTGGCTCCAGATGCTTTCTTACACCTTCACTTCGACTCACGACTCCCTTTGTTAAGAACTCTTGCATCACAACTTCAAACCAACTACGAACCTTCAACTCAAGCAACAGAAAGGACTTTCAGTACACTAAAACTAAAATGTCGGGAACACAACCAGCAAGCGGTGGCGAGCACCGAAACTTTTCTCGCGATGCTTTGTTTGACCTCTCAGGCAAGGTTGCTCTCGTAACAGGTACGTCTATCAAAACCCTCTACATCAAGAACCATGGCTAACAGGTCAGGCGGTGGCTCTGGTATCGGCCTCATGGCCACCCAAGCTCTCGCTGTCAACGGCGCAAAGGTCTACATCACCGGCCGCACAAAAGAAAAGCTCGACACCGTCGTCGAGAAGTACGGCAAGAACATCGCCGGCGAGATCATCCCCATCCAAGCCGACGTCGGCAACAAGGAGGGCATTCAGAAGCTCTACGAAGAGTTCTCCTCCAGAGAGAACTGCCTCTGCATTCTCGTCAACAACGCGGGTATCTCGAGCAACTCTTTCCAGGTCGAGGCCGATTCTGCGCAGGAGATGAAGGAGAACCTCTTCGATAACAAGGATGCCACGTTTGATGACTGGAACTCGACGTACAACACCAACGTCACGGGCGTGTACTTCACCACCGCTGCTTTCTTGCCGCTTTTGCAGAAGAGCAGTGAGAAGCATCAGGGTTGGAGCTCAACTGTCATCAACATCAGCTCCATCAGCGGTCTCATCCAGAAGTCTCAGCACCACTTTGCCTACAACGCCTCCAAGGGTGCGGCCGTGCATCTCACACGCATGCTCGCCGCCGAGATTGTGAGCAACAACCTCAAGATCCGGGTCAACAGTATTGCGCCCGGTGTCTTCCCCTCCGAGATGACTACCGATGGAAGTGATGAGGCGCAGAAGAGCTTCATCCCCAAGGAGAAGTATGCTGAGAAGGTTCCCGCGGGACGGGCTGGTAAGGACCAGGATATGGCCGCTACGGTGCTGTTCTTTGCTACGAACCAGTACTTGGTGGGACAGACTGTTGCTGTTGATGGTGGTTACACTATTGCCGCTGGTCAGTAAGTTTGATAAAGGGGCAAAAGCTGTACTATAGAAGGACATGACACAGTGAATCAACTATAACGATTGGCAAACACGACTTCAATTCGTCTTGGTGATGATCGCATGGCTTATACTGACTTCTGTACTTGTTTTGCAGTTCCAAATGATACTGCAGCTGAAAGTGAATGTCCTTGGTCGTATGAACATGTCCCTCCTCTCTGGCATGAAGTGTGTGTGCTCTAGTATAGGTTACAATACTGATAAGACGTTGAGCTAAGATCATCGACTCCGTGAAAATTCGCGACGAGAATCAATCAATTGTAAGTACGAAACAGGAACAAATAGCGAGTGATAATACCACTTAATCATTTCTGGTGTCACTACTCAACGCCATTTTATATGCCTAAAAGCCAATTGCTGAAAACTGATTGAACCCTCTCAGTCAACCACCCTCCAACGGGCACCACCCACTCGCCCAATACAGCTTGCTTTGTCAACTCAACAGTTATATAACCATCACCAAAAAGACAACCTACAATATCACAAAATAGGCAAAAGGAAACTCCGGTACAGGGAATCGAACCCTGGGCTCCGCGGTACTTGATCTCTCAGGTTATGAGAGCGCGAAATGTTAGCCACTACACCATACCGGATTAGATGGCTGTTAATTGGTTGAGAAGAAGGTGTGCAAGTCAAGTTGATATGGGTAATGCCTCAGCGAATGCGATAGAAATCGTGAAGAGTCAATCATACCGTGATAAATGACGGGCTTCGACTTGTTTGTTCCGGCCTCGTAAGGGCTACATACCATACAGAGCCTCGGCAGCTGCTCTGAGGGCCCTGATGATCATGAGAAAGGCCAGGGCAAAGTTTGTCAAGACTCGTCAGAGACAGGCAGCAGCAGTGAAAGGACACGCGCAGCCACAGAGCATTGACAAAGTTAAACATTAAAGATCAGGAGTCACCTACAGCCTCACTTTTGATTGAGTCATATCTCAGAGTTTAATATCCATGGACACGTATTCCCACCCACAAGCTACTCCCAGTTGACTCACTGTATCCTCATTGGCCTCCTCTTTAACACGTCATTTAGGATAGAGCTTCTTCTTCATAGCATCATCATGTAGGTTTTTCGAAAGATACTTGACTTCAATTTGTACCGTTCATGTGATCCCCAGTCCAAGACGTGAAAGGCGCTTCGTAAACAAGCTTCATTATAAGCTTCTCCATTTATCTTTCACTATGAAAAGACGCCTCCGTCACGTCCAAGCCATTCCCGCAACACAACTTATCTTCAAGCAAACCTCCATCTTATCAATCCCTCACAAATAAACATCACAAGCCTTAACCCCATCAATAACTCCATCTTATACTGAACCTACTTCAAGCCACAGCGCCACATCTAAGTTTTCTTTTTCCTCCCATCTTGCTCCACCCGATAAGCTCCCGTTGTCTAACTCCACCACTCACCCAAATCCCTGGCCTGGCCTTGTCCCATCCACTCCCCCCCTCCCTAGCCCAAGGTACTCTTTTGGTGAGACGGCACTGGGAATGTACCTCAGCTCTTTGCCATGCCAATGGCTTGGTCCCGCTGCAACGGCGGCTTCACCCGCGCGCATCAGTCAGAACATGCTTAGGTTATGTTCCCTTACGGTACTTACCCAGAAATACGGCTCACGCTTAACCTCTAGAGGAAGCGAACCGGCCCCCAAAGGATAGTGTAGGGCTGAGGGGATTTTCTTCTACAATGGCCCTACGTGCATTTGCTCTTGTGACAGCTTGTCAAGCTGACTTTTTTTGTCGTTCGTCAATCAGGTCAACATTCTCATCCATCTCGCTCACAAATATGGCAACGTAGTAGATGCTTGAATAAACACTTCATTTCGCTATTGTCTAGCTAGTCCCTTCGAAAGGGCAATCGTAATCCAATCTCTGCTCAAGGTCAGAAGGTTGTGCCTCTGCCTAGGCGCGCGCCCGCATACAGTCGATACTTGTTGACCTGAAACCATCCAGTGATGTTCAAGTCCACGGCCTTGACCAGCCATCACATGTACGCACAAGCTTGCATCCTGGTAATCCAAATAAATGGCTCCCTTCACCCTAGGGGCCAAACACAAAAACGCCTTACATCCATCCATGCTGTACCTCGCTGTCCACAATCTCTCGCCCATGACAACCTCGAAGATGACATGACTTCAGAGGGGCGAGGTGGACAAGAAAAGACCGAAACCCATGAGAGAAAATGAAATAAAAGAAAACTGTGGAGTGGTGTGACATGATCGCAAAGGGGTCAGGGTCAGGTTTATATGCACTCCGGGTATCATGAAGATAAGAGTCCCTAATGCTATGGTGGATCGCCCAAAGGAAAAAATAAAGGTGCCGTGGTTCCGATTGATTCTCGTATACTGACCCAACCATACGGGTTCAGCAGAGAACGATTAAATGAAATGAAATGAAACTCCGATGGCAAACATCGTTGCCCTGAAGACAAGCTGCAGACAAAAGGCAAGCTAGGCCGTAGCGAGCGAGGCTCGAAGGCGTCAAACTTTGTGAAGGGCACTAGTTCAGCTTGACGTTCTGAAATGGCTCCATGAATCCCTTTTGAAACCAGCCGGCCCTATCAAAGGCAGTCCACAGCTTGGAGGCCTTGTTGACATCAATCTTGCAGGCCTGTTGGGCGTCGGTCTTGCGGAAGTCTTTCACTCGCTTATAACATGAAAGCCGGCTGATGAAGATGCGTCTCTTGCTGGCCAAGTACGTCGCACAGTCAAGGCGCAGATTGCTTGCCAGTGTCAATTCGTCAGGGTGAAGAAGATGTCGATGAGGATCGTTGCTGTTGTCGAGTGGCTGCCCCTTCCAATCAACTTTAAGAACGGTCGATCTGTCGGGGAGCGTGCTCAATGGTGGACAGAAGTCTGGCAGTGATTCAAAATCCTTGTCTGGGCCTTGAGCGCGAGGTTTGGGCTCAGCGGTACCATTGGCACTAAGTTGAGGTGTTGGTCGTTTGGGGCTGCTAGCAGGTTGAGCGCGAATAGTTCGCCCGGTAGGTTTCAGAACACGACTATCGGGGCGAGGCCGAGATATCTTTGCGGCTTTGGCTGCCAAGGGACGCGCACGTGCTTTGGCTTGAGCGATGCGACGATTGTCGTCGCGAGCCTGCTTATTCACTGACAGCATCCATGCCCTTGGGTTAAGTTCGTAGTTTTTGTTGAGTTGCGATTGAAACGAAGCCACAAGCTCATAGTCGTTGCGTGTCGGGGGTTGCACCTCAACAAAAATCTTGTCGTCTATGTTCTTTTGCATGTGTTCCTCAATGGTTCGACTATGGTCACGATTCTCGGGAGTTGGAAATAGAGGAGTCTGAGCCGGACTGGAAGGTACATCAGGGTAGAGAACGGGATCCTGGTTTGAGTTTGTTGGTGTCTCGGTGGTGGCCATCGGTCTGTTGCAAGGCGAGATGGGAGGAGACATTGGAGGCTTTCCCGAAGCGTTCCCGTTGGACGAGTCGTCGACCTTTCCGGAGTGGTAATAGAAGCTATCGTGTGCCTGATCTGGAGGCGACATCAGACTGTTGATATGCATCTTGGAAGGGATTGAGGCAGGATGGGCTGGAGGAGGCATTGCGCTGGTCGCTTGCGCGTTGTGGGGAGAATTGGCCGCCATTATTGTGGTGTTGTTTGTGCTGTTTGAGGGGCCAGATGGTGAGTAGTGAAAAGGAAGATATTGAATAGAGGGGAGAGACGAAGTTCGTTCAGTCTGCAATTTGACTGACGAGATTGTATTGTCGTCGAAAGTGGTAGAAGGTTGCATGGCGCAGATAAAGCGAAAGTGGTTTGTCAGCCACGAGATGCAATCAATCAGTCAGTCACAATGGCTGTGACGTGGACAATAGGGAGTGTGGCGAAACCGTTGAAGCCTTTTAGAACAATCTAAAAGGGCGGGTGGCTCTCAATTAATAGGCTCTGGCAAAAAGCCTGAATAAGCCCGAATGAGTCTCGTCGACTTTGTTTGCGTATGCCCAACCCAAAAAGTGTATGTAAGTGCGCTGTCAGTGACTGGATGGGCGCCTAGACCAGACAAAGTAGGCAGCAACAGGGAGGCGAAACTGGAGGGGGGCGAGGGGGGCGGAGTTATAAGGAGAG